>BDMB01000040.1:1412011-1512189 GCA_016859785.1 Macrotyloma uniflorum
TGCAAGACTTGAAGCAATAAGGATATTGCTTGCCTATGCCTCTATAATGAAATTCAAGCTATTTCAAATGGACGTAAAGAGCGCTTTCTTAAATGGCTACATAAAAGAAGAAGTCTATGTTTGCCAACCTCTGGGATTTGAAGACTATGAACATCCTAATCATGTATACAAGCTGAAGAAAGCACTCTATGGACTCAAGCAGGCGCCAAGATATCTTGGTAAGTCAAAATTATCGACGAGGTAAAGTTGATCCAACTCTATTCATTAAAGAATTTCAAAAGCATATTATAGTTGTACAAATTTACGTTGATGACATAATTTTTGGATCCACTAACAATGATCTTTGCCAAGAGTTTGCCAAGCTTATGCAGGGAGAATTTGAAATGTCAATGATGGGGGAGCTCACATTCTTCCTTGGGCTACAAATCAAACAATTGAAGGAAGGAATCTTCATCTCCCAATCAAAGTACTGCTTAGAGATATTAAAGAAATTTTCACTTGAGAGTTCTAAAGAAGCAGCTACTTCCATGGCGACATCATGTTATCTTGATCATGATGAGAAAGGTAAGATGGTTTATCAAACCAAATACAGAGGTATGATTGGTTCCTTACTCTATCTTACTGCTAGTAGGTCTGATATTATGCATAGTGTTTGTGTATGTGCTAGGTTTCAATCATCTCCTAAAGAATCACATTTAGTAGCCGTTAAAAGAATTCTTAAGTATTTAAAAGGGACTACAAATTTTGGACTTTGGTATCCCTCAGGATCCTCCCCTAGCCTAATAGGTTATTTAGACTCAGACTATGGGGGCTATAAAATAGATAGGAAAAGCACTAGCAGCACATGTCACTTGTTAGGTTGTTCCTTAGTTTCATGGCACTCTAAGAAGCAAGCTTGTGTAGCTTTATCCACCACAGAAGCTGAGTATATAGCAGCAGGTAGTTGTTGTGCACAGATCTTATGGATGAAGCATCAGTTAGAGGATTTTAATATCTATTTAGATCACATACCCCTAAAGTGCGATAATACTAGTGCCATAAACCTTACTAGGAATCCTATCATGCATTCTAGGACCAAACATATTGAAATTAGGCATCATTTCATTAGAGATCACATAATAAAAGGAGATTGCATAATTGAATACATTGATACTAAAAATCAATTAGTAGACATTTTCACTAAACCATTACCTAGAGATAGATTCCTTGAACTTAGAAGAGAATTAGGAATATTGGATGTTAAATCTTTGTGATCTTTGCTGATATGTTGTGAAAAATATTTTGAAATGTTTGCGCTAATAATCGATTATGTGCTCACCATAATCGATTATCTGGATTTTTTTTCACTATGCTTGATTCGTACTTGAAATTAATCGATTATGTTCATAGTATAATCGATTATCTGGGTTTGGATAATTGATTATCATTAAACAATAATCGATTATGCGCGTCAGACTTGGTTTTCAAAATTCTAATTTGTTCAAACTAGCCGTTTTCCTTCTTGGAATTTGTAAACTAGCCGTTTCAAACGGTCATATTTTCAAATTGGACTCTGAAATCTCTATTTAAGCAACACAATTTGCTCTTCTCTCTCACTTCTCCTTAAGCACTCATCTCTTTGCATCACTATCAAGTCTTTTTGTTCTTGTTATTCTGTGTTATTCTCCATGGCATCCTCATCTCATCCTAGCAGAAAGTTATCACTCAGGCGCAGACGTAGAGAACCTGTCTCTCCTCCTCAAGAGCCTCTTATGGAACGCCCTCATGACTTGAGTGACTGGATTTCGGATGAAGAACTTCATCCTTTGTTTATCCAAGACTTCAAAACCAGGAAAGTGGTTCCTCCAAAGTGTTTATCCCTCAATTTTTTCAGACATGAAGGTTTTGAATTTCAGGAGTTATTACAGGCACAAGGATTAAAACACCTTGTGGAGTTGGGACACATTTCTGTAGGGGGAGTATACTCAAATGAGAAGTACTACCCAGACTTGGTCCGCACGTTCTACTACAACTTGACCAAGAGCAATGGCAGAGTCAAATCATGTGTAAAAGGTATTGATAACTACTTAGATAATGATATTTGGCTGAATGTCGCTAAGGTTCCTATTCTTGATGATGGGGTCAATATAACTGTTGGTTATGAAGGCTTTGATAAAATGGAGGTTTACCGTTCATATTTGAAAGAAAATCACCATGAAAATTTTAATCTATATAGGACAGGTCCTATGCGTGTAAATGAACGTCTACTGGCCTATATCATAAGTTGATTAATATGTTCTAGAGGATCTAATCATGCACAGCTAACTACTGAAGACTTGTTATTGATGTATGGCATCAAAAATGGTTTGTCCTTGGATTGGCCTACCATTATCACAGATTATATGCTTAAGGCTCAGAGACTTCATTCTCATCTGCCATATGCCTTGTTTATTACAAGGATTCTGATTCACTGTGGTGTCTCTGTTGAAGGAGAGTCACATATTGCAATGGACAGCCACAGTACTATTGGAAGAAATGTACTGAATAAGATGGGACTCCAACAAGTGGATGATGTATGGATTGCTCCTGCTGAGCAAGAAGGAGCTCCAACTGCTATGGATGAAGACATGCCTCATCCCCCACATCAAGCAATTCTTCCTGACCAGTATCTTCAAATGCTGGAAAACATTCAGAAATGGCAAGTGAACTTTAGTGCTGTATCTGAACAAAGGTATCAAGCTCTTCAACAACATTCTACAAATTTAGATTCTTATGTGAGGACTAGCTTTGAGGAGCTCAATACCACTATTCGAAGGAGCTTTGAAGACTTTGAACACCGCATCTCTTCTGTGGAGCGTGAGTTGCGGGAATCTCAGATTAGGAGCATGATGATGATGATGTTTAGGACTAGGTTTATTTATTTTTACTTAGTTTTCTTTTCCTTTTTTATTTTTGATCTAGTAAAAAGGGGGAGAATTTCTAAGTGTTCTGTGTTGTTTGTGATGTGTTGTCCTTATTTGATTTCTCTGATGTTTTGATTCTGGTGTTGATCTATGTTACTGCTTATTTATTTATTATTGAATTATTTCATAAGCAGGGGGAGCATTGAATCATAAAATATACTAATGAGTACTAATATTTGTTAAAAGCTTTGGATTTATTTCAGCACACAGGTACACTTAATTTTTCCTTGATCATTATCAAAAAGGGGGAGATTGTTATCACAGAAGGAGATTGTTGTCATTCTGTTCAAGAATTTTTGAAAAACAAAGTTTTTGATACGGTAATAATCGATTAGATAATCGATTATGTTTTGTGAAAATGAAAAAGCATTTGTTTCGGCAATAATCGATTAGATAATCGATTATGTTTTGTGAAAATGAAAAAGCATTTGTTTCGGCAATAATCGATTAGATAATCGATTATGAGTTTTTTTCAGAAAATGTTATTTGCGGTGATAATCGATTAGGTAATCGATTATGAGCCTTTTAAGAAAATATGTCTTTCGGTGATAATCGATTATCTGTGGTTTTAAAAAGTTTTTCAACGCGGGGATAATCGATTATGTACTTAAGATAATCGATTATGTTCGTAGATTTTTGAAATTTATGAACGTTGCACAGAATCCTCCGAAAATATTGGAGTATCTTTGATATGATTTTCTGAATGTTGGAGAGTGATTCTGTGTATCTAATTTCGAATTAAAACAACAGAAAATATTTTTCTATCTTTTCTTATTTAATAAGCTTTTGAGAATACATCAAAATACAACTCTCACTTATTCCTTTTCTCCTAATTGAGCCACAAAATTATTTTTAGAAAGGGAGAATATTATTTTTCAGAGAAAATCATCTTTGAAGGATTTTGAGAAACCTTGAGCAGAGCAGTACTACGCTTTGATATCTTCACAGTACATGTGATATTTACTTTCAATTTCTGATCTTCCTCTGAGGCTATTCAAAGGAGGTAAGGTTCTCTTCCTTGTGTGATTCAAGGAAGGTTTTCACTTCCTTGTGGTACTCAAGGAAGGGTAGGAATTCTCTTGTGGGTTCAAGAGATTGTGAGAATTTTAATTTTCCTTTTTACATGTTTCACTGGTAATTGGTGGTTGTAATTTGTGAAAAATTAAAATATAAGAGTGGGAGATCATCTCGAGTTGAGGTGATTTGGGAACTGGATGTAGGGTTAAAAGTGTTAATCCGAACCAGTATAAATTCTGGGTGTTTTTCTTCTTTCCTTTATCCTCTTTAATTTTCCGTTGCGATCTTATTTATCTGCTAAGACAAATTAATATCAAGAGGACAAATTTTTTAAGGAAAATTTTTAAAGGTTTTAACTTTGACATCAATTCACCCCCCCCCCCTCTTGATGCCACTTGATAACAATCATTTTGACCGAGAACACCTTACAACCAAGAACATCTCGACCTTGTCCGAAGGGTACTTAGACTCATCACAACGAGGCCCAATAAGTTGGGCTTAACAGATTAAGCCCAATAACCCACTAATTCGTTGGTTAAGATCCACTTCATTGGTTAAGATCAATTCCATTGGTTAGGATCTATAACTCCTACCAACCCATTGATTATGAGACACTACACCTACTAAATCTTACAATTCGAACCTATTAAGGTAATTCGTTACAAAATGACATTATAAATACTGAGTATTAACTTGAGCGTTGAAGTAAAATTACAGGTACACCCTGCACTGTAGTTCAAAGACTATAAGTATCCAGTTCCAATAAGTATTAATATAAAAAAAAAATTAACTTGTGAAAATACATTATGAATGACTTAAAAGTAATAAGTGTTAGAAACTTGAAGGAAGGAGTCTGTGTATTTTATTGACTGAAAAAACCTAATAAATAGGCAACATATACATCTCTACAAACAATTCACTATTGTAACAGACAATTAATTCTCTTAAAAACTGAGTAACAGATACTCAACAATATCGTAACTTATTCAACAATATCGTAACTGATATTTAATAATAATCAATAAGAATTAATATTTATTTTTAACACTCTCCCTTAAACTGAAAGTTTGCAAACTATCAGTTTAATGAATCTTGGAAAATGCAAACTCCAAGCAAATTCCTTATCTTCTGAAATGCTGGCAACTTCAATGGTTTAGTCATGATATCAGCAATTTGGTCTTCACTTGCAGTAGAGAAGATTAATAACTCCTTCATTTGATAGGTCTTAGAAAATGAAATCTCACATCTATGTGTTTGCTTCTTCCATACATGACAGGATTCTTAGACAATTTTATAGTTGAGCTATTATCACAATAAATGAGAGTTGGATCTTGTTGCTTGAAATGAACTTCTTCAAGAATATTTCTTAACCAAATTGCTTGGCAAGCACATGCTGAAGCTGCTACAAACTCCTTCTATTGTGGATAAAGTAACAATGGGCTGCTTTCATGATGCCCAAGAGATAGCAGTTGACCCCATCATAAAAACATAACCAGATGTACTTTTTCTGTCATCTGGATCCCTTGCATAGTCACTATCAGTGAATCCCAACAAGTTCATCTTTTTCCCATTCTCATAAATCAATCCAAAATCTTTCATTCCTTGCAAGTAACGAAGGATTCTCTTAGTAGCTAACAAATACATTTCTTTTGACTTTTCCATGTATCTACTAATGAGGCTAACAGAATACATTATGTCTGGTCTTGTAGCAGTTAGATACATCAAACTACCCACAATTTGCTTGAAAAATGTGCTATCCACTGCTTCCCTTCATGGTCTTTATTGAGTTTCATGCCAACCTCAATTGGAGTAGTAACAGGATTACAATCCTTCATATGAAATCTATCAAGAATATCTCGCACATACTTCTTTTGTGAAACAAAAATTCCATTAGTTGATTGCATTATTTCTAAGCTAAGAAAATAATGCAATTTACCAAGATCAGACATATCAAATTCTTGCATCATAAACATCTTGGATTTTTTTAAACATGACATCATCATTTCCAATGAATATGAGATCATCCACATATAAGCATACAATAATCATTTTTCCATCATCACCAAATTTAACAAATAAAGTTTTCTCATATGGACATTTCTTAAAACCTTCCTTTAAAAATTATGCATTTATACGACTATACCAAGCTTGTGGTGCTTGTTTTAGTTCATATAATGCCTTTTTTAATTTATACACCTTATGTTCATTTCCTTGTTTCACATAACCAGGAGGTTGATCAATAAATACCTGTTCTTCCAAATCACCATGTAAAAATGTCGATTTCACATCTAGCTGAAAGATAGGCCATGAGTTTTGAGCTGCCAATGCAATCACCATCCTTATTGTGTCATGTCGTGCAACAGAAGCAAATACTTCTTTATAGTCCACGCCAAACTCTTGCTTATAGCCTTTAGCAACTAAACGTACTTTGTACTTGTCAACCTCCCCATTTGCATTCAACTTGGTCTTATATACCCACTTAACACCAATTGTCTTATGTCCTTTCGGAAGATCACTAAGCTCTCAAGTATTGTTCTTTTCAATAGATGTAATTTCTACATCCATAGCTTTTCTCCACTTTGAGTCTTGGACAACATCCTTAAAAAACACAAGATCACAATCTGCAAAAAGAGCAAAATGCACCAATTGATCCTCATTTTGATCAATTCCTGGAACATGATAATCATCCATCCAAGTAGGTCTCCTTCTACTTCTTGGTGATCTCAACTCTCTAATAGGAACGTTCAAGTCTTGAACTACAACATGCTCATCTTGAGTAATAGTCGGTGGTTGATGTTCTGGTTCATCATTATCATCAAGATCTGGAAAAATAATTTGTTGGCCTGCAACTTCATTATAATTCCAAAAACTTTCTTCATCAAATATAACATTTCGGCTTATGACAATTTTCTTAGTGTTAGGATTATACAATTTATAAGCTTTTGAAATATCACTAACACCAAGAAAAATACACTTATCTCCTTTGTTGTCCAATTTGCTCCTTTGCTGATCTGGAATGTGAGCATATGCAATATACCCAAAGATTTTAAAGTGACTAACATCTGGTTTCCTACCACTCCATGCTTCTTCTGGTGTTTTATTTTTTACTACCAATGTTGGACTTCTATTCAGAATGTGAGTACTCCAATTGACTACTTCAGGCCAAAAATTTTTAGAGATGTTACTCATTGTCAAAATACTCCTCACCATGTTGAGAATGGTCCTATTTTTCCTTTTTGATACACCATTTTGTTGTGGTGTATATGCTGCTGTCAACTCCCTTCGAATTCCATGTTCTTCACAAAATTCTACAAACTCATTAGAGCAATATTCTCCACCACGATCTGTGCGGAGAGTCTTAATAAGACATTCTGATTCATTTTCAACTTGATCCTTGAAGGTTTTAAATGTAGAAAAAGCTTCTGACTTTTCCTGTAAAAAATATACCCAAACTTTTCTAGAAAAATCGTCAGACAAAGTAATTATATACCTTTTACCTCCATTGGATGTAGGTTTGATTGGGCAACATAAATCTGAATGTACTAGCTCCAAAACACTCTTTGCTCTCCATGATTTGCCACTAGGAGATGGAGAACGATGTTGTTTGCTAACAACACATTCTTCACAAACTTGGGAAGGAGCAATAATTTGTGGAAGGCCTGTCACCATGTTCTTTTGTTGGAGGGTCTTCAATCCTCCAAAGTTCAAGTGACCATAACGATAATGCCACAGCCATGAATGATCCTTTACATTAGCCATCAAACCGGATTGAATGCTTTCAATCTTGAGTGGAATTAACCTGTTTGAACTCATTTGTACAATTGCAATAGAACCTCTAACCGGATCATAAATTTCACAAGCCCTTTACTAATGGTGATAACATACCCTCTTTCTTGTAACTGTCCAGCGTTTAAGAAGTTACTTTTTAAATCAGGAACATACAACACATTAGAAATTTTTTCAACAAAACCATTTTTGGTTCTTATATTAATATCACCTTTTCCCATCACTTGCACACTAGAGCAATCACCAAAGCTTACAGTAAAGTGAAAATTTTCATTTAAATAAGAAAAAGAAGACTTGTTACCCGTCATGTGGTTGTTGCAGCCTGTATCCACATACCAAATATTTGACTCAATATTCTTTGTTTCTTGAATAGTTATCAACAAAGTCTCTTCTTCCCTTATCTCCACAAGATTTGAATTTTCTCCTTTTTTTCTTATAGTCACGAGGCAACCTGGTATAACATTCAGAAGCATAATGCCCAAAGTTATGACATCTAAAACATTCTACCTTGGACTTGTCGTATTCATGAAATTGATCATTATTGCCTTTGTAATTCCTACTGGAATCTCTGTTTCCTCGACCTCCTCGTCCTTTGCCTCTACTTTTACCTCTTCCTCTTCCTCTAAAGTTATTGGAATGAGTATTGGCAGAAGCATTCAAAGCTTACTCCTCAACGTCTGATTGTTTGAACTTCTGTTCATGCACCACCGATGAGCTTTGCAATTCATCAAGGGAGAGCTCATCAATATCTTTAGACTCCTCTATGGCACATACAACATAATTGAATTTTGGTGACAAAGACTGAAGGATTTTTTTCAATGACTGTGATCTCTTCAGTTTTGTCTCCATGTATGCGCATTTGGTTGACAATTGTCATCACACAAGAGAAATAATCTGAAATTGATTCTCCAGACTTCATTCGTGTTGTTTCAAACTCTGCACATAGAGTTTGTAATTTCTGCCTTTTTGCTCTTACAGACCCTTCATACTTCTTCTTCATTGAATCCCAAATATCCTTGGAGGTTTCTTTATTCAAAATGGTTTCCAGGATATTTCGGTCAATGGCTTGAAATAAGTAGTTCTTAGCTTTGAGATCTTTCAACTTCATTGCCTCCAATTCAATCCTTTGTGCATCGGTCACTACTGTGCCGGGTACTGTTATTCCTTCTGAAACAACTTGCTAGTAATCCTTAGATCTTAGGAAATTCTCCATTAACATGCTCCAATGATCACAATGACTATCAAAGTGAGGAATTGCAGGCTGAACAAAACTATCAGAAGCCATTGCAAGTGATGTGGTGTTAGAAAAATGAAAAAGCTTCGGCTTTTTTAATTTTCAAGAACCTGGCTCTGATACCACTGTTAGAAACTTGAAGGAAGGAGTCTATATATTTTATTGATTGAAAAACCTAATAAATAGGCAATATACACATCTCTACAAACGACTCACTATTGTAACAAACAATTAATTCTCTTAAAAGTTGAGTAACAAATACTCAACAATATCGTAACTTACTCAACAATATCGTAACTGACATTTAATAATAATAAATAAGAATAAATATTTATTTTTAACACTTATGATACAGAAGAACCTTTATACATCTGTTCCCATTAGTAGAATAAAAAAAAGATGTTATTCTTTATGTTAAATGTTCTATATTTATTTGATATAAAACAAAAAAATAAAAAATGACTCGATTTTTACCGTTTGGCTCTGCTCTACTCTCGTGATCAACCTGGGACAAGCAAAACGCAGAAAAAAGAAATAATTAAATCTTGAGACGAAAGGAGATGGTTAGCACATCCTAGAGAGATTATAGCCATATATGTTATCTTAAATGTCTTATATTTATTTGATATAAAACAAAAAATAAAAAATGACTCGATTTTTACCTTTTGGCTATGCTCTGCTCTCGTGATCAACCTGGGACAAGCAAAACGCAGAAAAAAGAAACAGTTAAATCCTGAGACGAAAGGAGATGGTTACCGTAGCCTGAAGAGATTATAGCCATATATGTTGATTACTTTCATCTTTGAAGCTAAAAAAATTAGGAGATGCAACTTAAGGAACTAACTCAGGTCTCGACCATAAGCTGAGATAACATTGTAAAATTTACCAACATGACATAAGCATATTACACAATCTTGAGTGCAAACTTAAGGAATTAGGATACAGAAACAAAAGCATCTTAACTTCATTGATACTGAAGTCGATAGAGTTTGACAATGGTTACTATTTGTTATAAAATTATTAACATGAGCAATTAATCAAATATTAGATTCCTTAAAAAAACAAGTTATGATTATTTTCTCGATCTGTTCCCATTAAGATAGTAGAGTAAGGAGAAGAAACTACCTCCTTATCGCGGGAGGAATCTAAGAATCGCAAATGGATGAATGAAATAGTGCTGGGCAAGAATCGCGCAAATGGATGAATGAAATAGTGCTGGGAAGAAGAGTTTGAAAGTGGAGAAAAACGAATCAGAAGAGGAAAAAATCGGTGTGAGGTGTGAGTGTGGAAAAACACGAGGCGAGGTAGACAGTACAATTGCTTCTTCACCTGAGTAGACCAAAACGTGCACTATTTATGTGCTTTCTCCACCCGGAATCCCAAGGACTCTTCTCCATTTTTTTTTTCTTTTTAATCCTGCCTTATTGTTTTACTTTTCTGTTTACACTTTATAATTTGTTTAATCTTAATAAATGTGTAAGGTTGAATCGGGAGAAGTAGGTGATAGGGAATATTATAGTTTGTCCCTCCATGTGAATTGCTCCAGTATTCTGTTAACATAAAAATACTATCATTAGTACTAGTGTTAGGGTTTTCATAAAACCTTTTGGTAATATTTTATTTAAATTAAAATATTTTTTTATAATTTTGTACGTAATTATGTACAATACTTTAATATATATATATATATATATATAACATTCCATAGTTTTTTTTATATTGTTTGAAAAATGAAGTAAAGGAATTAATAACTTTATAAACATTATAATCAGTGCAGTACATCAAATTTAAAAGAAATATAGCAAAACAAAAAAAAATTAATTTTGTACGTAATTATATACAACATTTTAAAAAATATATATAACATCCCATAATTATATATAATAACTATCTATAGTGTAGAAAGTGATTATCAATGTCTAACTCACCCTCAAAACCTAGCTCTGATACCACTATTAGAAACTTGAAGGAAGGAGTCTGTGTATTTTATTGATTGAAAAAACCTAATAAATAGGCAACATATACATATCTGTAAACGACTCACTATTGTAATAGACAATTAATTCTCTTAAAAACTGAGTAACAGATACTCAAAAATATCGTAACTTACTCAATAATATCGCAATTGATATTTAATAATAATCAATAAGAATTAATATTTATTTTTAACAATAAGAGTGTTAGGTATTCAAGAGAGGGGTAATATTGAGAGATTTTCACCAATGGGTAGTAAACAACAACTATATAAGGGAATATGACTTCACTTCCTACCCAAAATCTTAAGGCTAAGGGTTTGTGTGTCTTTCTCACTTATATGTTATTAATCATCCCATTTCTACCCAATGTGGGATTTCAACTCATCTTGAACTCTAACAATCTCCCCCTCAAGTGTGAGTTCCTTTCACATTGACACACACTCCCCTTCTAGCAGAAGCATCACAAGTTTTCGAGTAGTGACCTTTGTACTTGTACTGTTGTCGTTTAACTTTCATTTTCTCTCTAGTTCATTTTAAGTCTTAATATTTTGTATTAGAGCTTTGCAAGGGGTTGATTGTGAGTGAAAAGTGTGTGTGAGTCTACCAACAAAAATTTCAAAGTTTGAACTACTTGTTATTAAAGAAGGAGAAGGTGGACATCTTTTTAGGAAGAACCCTCAACGTAGTGAACAACATGAAATCAAATGGTGACAACATGGAGCAAAGTACAATGGTAAGTAATATACTTAGACAATTGACTTTTAAATTCAATTATGTTGTATGTTCGATAAAGGAGTCAAATGATTTAAGCATCTTAACCCTTGATGAATTCCATAGAAGTCTTCTTGTTCATGAATAAAGGATGCAGGAACATCAATAGGAGGAACAGATGTTGAAAAGTTGCTCAAGGTGACAGATCTGGACAAGGAAGAGGAGGAAAAGCCTTCTTTAGAGGTGGCAGAGGAAGAGGACATGGAAGACAGTCCTTAAAAAAACCAATTATTGAAAGCTTTAAGTATTAAGCTTGAGAATTTTCAATATGAATATTTAGAATGGGAGAAAAAGACAAACTATATAGAGATGAAAGAAGAATTAAGAACTCTTGTCGATGTCACACATGGATTTGCACCAAATCAGGCAAAAGGATGTCTGGTGTTTGGATTCAGGATGTAGCAACCACATGACAAGTAACAAAGCTTGGTTTTCTAATTTAGGAGAAGGTCTTTGCAAAACTGTGAAATTAGGGAATGACATGACAATGGATGTGGTAGCAAAAGGAAGTGTAAGAATGCAAATTAATGGTGTTACTTAAGTAATTTTAGATGTCTATTTTGTTCCTAAGTTTAAGAATAATCTGCTTAGCTTATGACAAACTTGATTCAGAATGGAACATGTAAAGTATTTAACTCTAGGAAGGGCTTAATCATGCAAACTAATATGAGTGGAAATATAATGTTTTATGTATTAGCCATTGCAACACCAAAGGAGACCATGTGTCTACAAACAGAACTGGAGACAACAAAGGAAGCTCACTTGTGGCACTACCAATTTCGGCACCTTAATCACAAGGGACTCAACAAATTGTAGAAAAAAAAACACACTTGGTAATGGGCTTAACAAATATGAAGTTCCCAAAGAAGACTTACATCTCTTACTTGATTGGAAAACAACATAGAAGATCAATATACTAAAAAAGCACATGGAGAGCCTCAAAGAAATTATAATTCATACATGCTAACATATGTGGTCCTCTCAAGCCTTCCTCAAACAGCAACAAGAGTATTGAAAAAGAAGTTGGTGAACACATTGCTTGCTTGGGAGTGGATAGAGGAGGTGAATTCACCTCACATGAGTTTGAAGAATTATGCAAAACTCAAGGCATTAGAAGACAACTAACAACGACTTATATTTCTCAGCAAAATAGAGTTGTTGAGAGGAAAAATAAAAATAGGACAATCATGAATGGTGTGAGGAAAAGACAAGTTTCGAAGGTATTTTGGCTAAAAGATGTGAAATGGTGTGTACATGTACAGAATCGAAGTCCAACTTCAACAATAGAACATACAACTCTTGAAGAATCATGGAGTAGTGTGAAGCCTACAATGGCATATTTTAGAGTCTTCGGGTATGTGGGTCATGTTCATATACTAAATCAAAGAAGAACCAAGGTTGAAGATAAGAGTAAGGTGTGTGTTTTCTTAGAAATTAGTGATGAATCAAAAGCTTACAAATTATTTGATCCTGTTTCCAAGAAAATCATTGTAAGTAGAGATATGGTTTTTGAAGAAGAGAGATGTTGGGATTGGGGTAGAACTGATGAAGAAAAGAAAGTTATTGTGTTAGTATGTGAAGATGAAGAAGACAATCTTGAAGAAGAAATTAAGCAAGAAGAAAATGAAGATGGTGGTAGTAGCTCAAGTGGAATTAAATCACCCATAGTGAGGAAAATGACACTGATCAAGAAAGTCCAATTCAAGGGAGGGTCATAAGAGTTAGAAGAAAACCAATATGGATGTCAGATTATGTGATAGTGGTTGATTTGGTTGTAGGAGAAGAAAATCTTGTGATGTTGATGACTAAAAGTGAAAATGATCCATTCTCCTTCGAAGAAGCACAAAGCATAAAATGGCAAGAGGTAATAAAAGTTGAAATGAAAGCTATAGAGAAGACAAAACATGGGAGTTAATAGATCTACTAAAAGGAGTCAAGCCAATTGGAGTTAAGTGAGTTTTAAAAACCAAACTTAACGAAAATGGAGAAGTAGAAAAGCACAAAGCAAGATTGGTAGCAAAAGGATATGCACAACGATATGGAATAGGTTACACAGAAGTTTTTACATCATTGGCTAGACTTGATACACCAAAAGGAGGAAAAGAAAACAAGGTTTACAGATTGAAAAAGGTATTGTATGGCCTTAAACAGACACCAAGGGTTTGGTACAACAAGATAGAAACATATTTTACGCATGAAGGGTTTGGAAAATGTTCCTACAAACAATAGATGCCACCATGTTTAAACAAGCTATTGGTTGGATGTCTGTGTACCTCACAACCACTTGACCAAATATGATGTGTGGAGTAAAACTGATTAGTAGGTTCATGGCAAATTCAAAGTCATCTCATTGGCTTGTAACAAGAAGGATTTTTAGGTATATAAAAGGAACCATTGAATTTGGCATACTCTACAAAAGAGGCAGCGAAAATGCAGGTATGATATCTTATACAAATAGCAATTATGCTGGAGATTTGAATGATCGGAAGAGAACTTCAGGTTTTGCTTTCATTATGGGATCTAGAGCAATTTCATGGGTTTTGAGAAAAATAGTCAGTGAGCCTATCAATTACAAAAGCTGAATATATTGTTGTTGCACTCTATGCTGGTTAGTGTATCTCCCTTAAGAAAATCTTGGAAAACTTGGAGCTGTAGGAAAAGGAAGCACAACTCTAAAAAAATTTTGTTTTCCACGAATGAAGCAAAGCAAACACGTTGGAGTAAGATTGCATTTTCTACACTTGATAAATGATGGAACTATGAAACTGAGTTTTTGTAATTTTGAAAAATGGATTGCATATATATGACAAAGCTTGTCCGATTAAAGTAATTTGTAAAACTTAATAGGATGTTTGGAGTAATTGATACAGTTGAAATTGAAGGGAAGGAATGATACTCAAAATTAATTATTTATTTAATAAAATCAGTAACTTTTGAGTTCTAAATTTATGTGAATTTTTAATTTTGTTTCGTTACATTTTCGTGCGTGTATATAAAATGCGTAATGTTTATTATTAGAAATAGGTTAATAATTTTATCTCTAATTCATTTTAAATTTCAATAATACTTTCTTATTTTTAACTTATTAAAATGTTAGGAATATAAATGTTGTTGATAAAATTATAAAAATTATTTATGAGATTATAAAAAAAAAAATGTAATTTTAATCTTATTTTTAATATTTTTTTATTAGTGATACTAGTTTAGGATTTAAATTCTAATATAACTTAGTCTCTAAAAAGTTAATATCATAAATCCATTATTTTAGTAAATAATAATATTTTCAATTATTTTAAATATATATAAATCAATGGAAGCTCGTAGTTATAAATTTAAAATAATATTTTACATATTTTAAAATATTTATTATTATAAATTTTATTATATAAAAAATATAGATTTGTTCGAACATTTTACATATATTTTTTTTCTATTATAGGAAAAACATTTTTTACCTAATTGGTTAGAGTGTAAGAATAAATTACATTGGATACAGTATGTGTATGTGTGAAACATTTCCATAAACAGAGACATGGAATAGGATGGACAAATAAAAGTAAAAGGATTGAAAATATACAAAATTAATTTTTTTTAGTTAAAAAAAATGGACAAGAGATGAGAAAAATAAA
Organism: Macrotyloma uniflorum; assembly: GCA_016859785.1. Lineage (NCBI taxonomy): Eukaryota > Viridiplantae > Streptophyta > Magnoliopsida > Fabales > Fabaceae > Macrotyloma > Macrotyloma uniflorum. The sequence continues at coordinate 1,427,367 of BDMB01000040.1, forward strand.
TAAAAATATATTATTGTAAATCCTCTCAAATTTTTAGTTATTTTTTTCTTCTATTCACAGAATGATACAGTTTGAGTGTTTTTTTTTCCTTAATAAAATAACTTATTATTGAAATCTATCCTCTTACGTAAATAAATATAGAGTTCGAAAATTTATAGATACGTGATTAAAATAAAAAATCCTATGCTCTTATCTTTAATTTTATATCACAGTAATTATTTTTATAAGTATAGAAGAATTTTGAAGGGAATGTCAATTTTTTTTTACATAATATAGTATACTAAAAAAATCATATAGTTGATTCTAAAAATTTTATAATTTTTTTGGAGCGAAAGAATTATAAATTTACAATATTATTTTCAATAAATATAGATAAAGCTATAAAATAATATGATATATTAAATTTTACGTAATATATTTTAATTAAATAATATTTTAAGAATATATATTTACTAAAAATAAGATTTAATTATAAAAAAAAATATCATGCGAAAGGAAATGATAATTAAATAAATAAAATTAAAAATGTCAAATAACTATAAGTTTAATCTTATCTTAAAGTCCAAATTCATTTTAAAATGTTTTAAAATAGGAGAAGAATCTCTCCAAAATTTTAAAATACAAATTTATAAAACTTTTAACTCGGACTTTGAATCAATAAGTTAATTAAAAATTCATAAAAAGCTACATTTTATGTTTTGGAATCATCGAAAATATGTTTTGAAATGAAATAGTTATAAATCTTAGATGTTGATAATTTTATTCTAAGATTTTTATACAAAATGAGGCAAGTAAAATTAACTAACTACATTACTGGGTAAAGAATCTTAAAATTTTAATTCTCGATTTTGTCACAAGATTCAATAAGTTTTCCAATCATATATAATTTATATTTTTTTTAATCGTTTATTAATTTTAATATATTTTTCTTTTAAGATCTTTAATCTAAATACATATTTTTCATGTTTTATTTATCTAAATAATGTAATGTTTGACTTGGGTTAGATGTTAAATGAACCTTAACTTAATAGTTTATATATAAATAAAAATGAAATTTAAATTTAATTTTTTTAAACTTTTTTATTTTTTCTTAATTTCATATTTCACATTCCCTTTCTTATTATATTTTTTTTTCTCAATTCTCTCGCAATTAGTTTGGGCAAATTCTTTTCACTCTCCCTTTACTCATTCTTTTATCCTTAAAATAAAAAAAAATTATAAAAGATTGATATTTAAGAAATTTATTTTTTAAAGAAAATTTTAAAAAATATTATGAGGAAGACAAAATTATGAAGGTATATGATGGTATGTCGTCCATAAAAGAATTCACATTTTAATAATAAAAATATATTTAAAACCATTAAATAATACAAATATTATTCCCTTTTTTAATAATTATTATTATTATTCACGTTCTTTCTCAGTTCTTTTTTTCTCTCACATTTCTTTTCTTCTAAGTGTAAATGTTCCATTGGTTTTTTCGACCTTTTAGTTGTATTGACGTATGCTATCTGTGAAAAATTGAATATGGCCACGGGTTACTGCATCTAACGTTAACCACTTTATATATCTTACATGTATTTGTTTATTTTAAAAAAATACACAAAATATTTGTTTTAATTTTAATTAAATGATGAGAGATGCAAATTAATTAAAAGTGAAATTTAATTATATAATATATAAATGATATTATAAATTTTATCTTCTAAATTAAATTAATTTTTAAGAGTGAGTTACACATCTAATCATTATATAATATGAAAGTTTCATTAATAACATGGTTGAATCTAATATGTTAAATCTTATTTAACAGATTTTTTAAATATAAATTGAGTTACATGGATTACAAAATTATTTGGTTTGAATTAAATTAAATTACTTATTAGTGTTAGGGGTGTTCAGAACCGAACCGACCCAAAAAAAAAATTGCAAACCGATCCAAAAAATCACAAATCGATTAAAACCGCAAATTTTTAGATCACTTTGGATTTTTTTTTCAAAACCGCGCAGTTTGGTTCGATTTGCAGTTTGACATTTCAAAACCGAACCGAACCGAACCAAACCGAACCGCAATTATTAAATAATATTATATTTATTTTTAATTTTATTTCCTTAAACCATAAACCAAAACCTAACCTACCGTTGTTGTCTATTACAACTTTCATCTCATTAGACGCATCTTAGGATTCCAGGGTTCCTTACTTGAAACTCCCTTACTCTGATTTCATTATCTCATCGTTAACTCTTATTCAAATCCATTTTCATCACATCATTTCACCCTCTCCATGGTCAATAGAGATTGAAGAATACTTGCAAGACATTGAAAGAATTGAAATGGGTATTTTCATATTCTACCTAAACTTTTTTATTGTTTAATAATTTTTTATCTACTTTTTTAATTCTATTGATTATTATATTTTATATGTTTCTATAAATTTGTCCAGTCCTACCACTACATGAAAAGAATTATGATGTTGAGTCTGATTAGTTGCTACAGAAATTAATTTTTATATGGTATGATAATTTCCTGACAAATTATGTTTTTTTCTTATAAAAAGTGTCAAGAAATATTGTAATTTGAATTTAACTAATCATGTTTTATTTTTTACAGGTTGTAATTATTGACATTTGACAATTGATTTACTTGAATTTTTTGTGTATTTTTGTTAGTGGTTTTGTCAAATATTATATTGCTATTTTGTTGGTATTAAATTAAAACAATATATGATTTGATGGTTAAAAAGATACATTTCTTCTATTTTATGTTTTTTTTAATCGGTAATGACAAATATATTGATAAAAATTGGTACTAAAAATACAAAAAATAATTATAAAATATAATTGAGCAAAAGTGTGTAAAAAATTAAATAATAATATTATCATTTTTGTTTTTCAATCCTTTATCTAATCATATGAAATCTAATCAATGGTATAATTTTATTAGTTTATTATTTTAAAAGATAAAAATAGTCAATTATTAATAAAAAAATAAAATTAAAAATTAAAAAAAAAACCGCAAAAACTGATCCAAACCAAACCACTAAAATTGGTTTGGTTTGGTTCAGATTTTTTTTTTATTTCAAACCGAACCAAATCGAACCGCAAATAATTTTTGTATTTGGTTCGGATAAATTTTAGCGAAAAACCGAACCAAACCGCACCGCGAACACCCCTAATTAGTGTTTAAGTTTAAGTTGAGAAATAATTTAAATTAATTTTAAGAATGAATTTAACTTGTAATTATTTTTTATAAATGAGGAAAAAAAATTTACTTTGCACTATTTTCAAGTCTCTTATTTCAAATAATATCAAATATATTTTTTACAACTTTTTAATTTAAATATATTCTTTTTCTTTTTCATCAAAACTAAAATTTTAAAGTTTTTTTTGTTAGCTTAGGAAAATATCTAAGATATCTAGAAAAACTTGTAGTAATAAGAATTCCCAGATTTTATCTTAACAAAAAAAATGTAAGATTTTTTCGTAAAAAATAATGTGAATAAAAAAACTTTGTGATATAAATTTAATAAAGACAATTAACATACTTCAATTGAAATCATAAAAGAAAGAATGTTATAATCGTCTTATCTTAATTTTTTTAAGGACGGAGATGCTATACAATTTAATCTTTTTTTTAACATTGTGGTTAAATTTAAATTAAGATTAATTTATTTTGTAACATTGAGATCAATACGATAATTTTAAATCATATTTTGGAAAATATAGTTGAAAATTAATTAAAAACTTTAAAGTTAACTTGTAGCGAAAAATTAATAATTGATAAAAAAAGTTTAATAAATTTATCTGTTGAAACAATTGATAAATATAAAATAACATAAATAAATAAGCTTGTTCAAATAGTATTATTTTATAATTTTTATTGTTAAAATTATATTTAAAGTATTTATAATCTATTTATTTAGTTAATTTTAAAATTTTGTAAATAAATTAATTTAAGAAACCATCCAAAATTATTTATATGATCCTCGCAAAATCAATCACAATTAGTTAATAAATTTACTATTTTCTTAATGACAAGCTAATATTCCAAAATTAACTTATCTTTCTTAATCATTCATTGTAATTGTACCTCCAAATTTTTCAACTTGTATTAATAAGAGACACATAATCTATTTGTAATCTTTTCCAAATCTATCATGATCGTTCCAAATCAACTATCTTTGTAAGGATTGGTACTGACATGGATACAAACAAATAAGCAACTAGTAATTGATCTTGTTGTTCATAAGAAAAACTTCACTGATCGTACCAGTTTTTTCATGTTCTTTAGATTTAAATTTCTTTAGAATATGTTCTTCTTTTTATTTATTGAGCTTTAAACTTCCAATTGTGGGAAAAATTTGTTCTTGCTAAATTAAAAATTTCTTATCACCAAGTTTAAAACATTTGAGAATTGAAAGAGGTTTTAGAAATTATGATTAGACGCTCTAATCTCATATTAGAATTTGTAATTTTGAGAAAAAAAGAATAAAATAATTTTTGTTAATATAGTGAAAAATTACTATGATAACAAAAGATAAAATTAATAGATTATCTTATTAACAATAAGATGTTACAATTTTTTTTATATATTTTTATTTTTCTTTCTATATGAAGATAAAATATTTATATTTTGATAATTGAATAATAAAAGTATTTTCAAACATTTATTTTATTTTATTCTATGTTTTTAAGTTAAAAAACTTATTTAAAAAAGATTTAACTTAATTGATTCGATATATAACTTAAAATTTATTATTAAGGTTTAGGTTAAAAATTACAATAATTTAGGATTTTATTGAATTAAAATTTGTTTAGATGATGGAAGAGTTGAGATAATTTAAACTAAATTTAAATTTGTTATTATATTTTAGGATTAATGGATTCTTAAGAATTATAATATGAGGTTGAAGATTTTATAAATTTAATTGCTCTTGGATTTGAGGTTTAGATTAATTATTAAAATTAGATTAGATTTATGGTTTAGGATTGTATAATATAAAATTTATTATTATGAAATTATGTAATATGATTTTAATTATAATAAATATTTTTGTCAACATATTTATTTAATAAATGAAAAAAATTATTTTAAAATTTAAAAAATTTAATAATAATATATTAAGAATGGAAAGATAAATGAAATAACATACTAAGCCATCCAGGACAAATAATAATAAAATAGAGTTTAATATAAATTAATGTGTTAACTTAAAATAATATTACATTTAAAAACTTGAAAACTTATTATACTGTATCTAATTTTCTGAAGAAAATGAGTATCGTCATTCTTCTTGCTAACACCATCTGTTGCATCTTCACTTGACTCTAGTGATTCTCCAATTTTTCAGTCTTGCATTTCAGTGACTCGATCGCACACTTCAAATCTACATCAACATGTCATAATCAGAAATGTCAATAGAGTAGGAAGGACATTGTATCACATTTTTTTGGGACCGAAATCTTCTTCCACCCCTACTTTTTTCCTTCACAAAAGCTTGTCCAGCGAATTCATCTTCTAAATAGGACTTGCAGAAATTATGAGCACACAGTGTTGCCACTGGTGAAACCATAACCTCCTTGCATATCATGCACGAGAATCCTGCATGTACAAAAGAAGACGGTATGATAAGAAAGTATTATTGGAAGTTAATAAGAGAATGTTTAATGTACCTCTCTGCAATTGTTCCTTGATTAATTTAAGTTGAAACTTCCTTATTTCTCTATCGGACTTTGCCCTTGCTACCTCTACGGTTTCCTCATTTTGTACCTTTTGTCTATCGGGAGGTGGTGATTTCTTCCACTTCTAAAGAGAATCTTCTTCCTAAAAATAAAAATACAAATATAATCTATATTTTAGATAATATAATCTTGTACAGAAGAAATAAAAATACAAATATTTGAAAAAGGAAATGAACTCCTCAATAATCACTCACATCAAAATTCCAAGATGGAGTTTTTGTCCTTTCAAACATAAGTGTAGCCTTTTTCAGCTCATGAATCGCCGACAAGGGTCTAGGCCTATCTCTATGATCATCACTGTGTTTAAATTAAAGAAACTTAGTAATAAAATACCAAGTGATGTTTTAGTGTCAAATGTGTCATAGAACAGAAGAAGAGTGTATGTATGTATACTTTGTCCAAGGGGCGGGTTCATTGTCACACCTAACAAACAGATACCGGCAAACTTTGAAACCCTAGTTAGAGAAATGACATTAGATTCTATAAATAGGAAAACAAAATATATCATCAAATTGTCATACCTGTAATCCCACTATCTGCCAACACTTTTCACTTCTATAATTCCATCATACCGCACGCCAGTCTCGGGGGCATATGAAGATCGCTTTTCTTTGTAAGATCTGCTTATTATGTATAGTATGACCCTATGTCTCGGTTAGGGCATGTTAAAATCAGAGTTTGAAAGAATAGAATTAAGTAAAGTAGATGGTGACTAAACAACTTGAACGAGATAAACCTGGAAACAACTAACTTGAAGTGCACGGTTGAACTTTTCAAACTTTTGGTCAAAAGAGTGACTCTTGTTGGTGCGTTTGTTGCCACTAAGATCCTTACCCCCGTTGCAATGTAATGTAATGTCAAGAAAGAGTCATGAACAGAGATTGAGTAAGAATTGTAAAACAATTGTTTTTTGTACCTTCCAATGTAGAGAAACCACTCTCCATGATCCTTGTCATCCACATAACCACCAGAAAGAAATAGATTGTGCATCTTGATCTGATTGGCCAGCAATGTCACCCACAGGGACGAAGTGAGCACCCCATTGCCTGCATTCCCGTCTGTCTCTCAAACTTTCACCCACCAGCAGACCCTGGTTCCGCACTGGGTCATTCTTTACAGTAATTGGACCAAAATGATCGGTAGGCACTGTCACAAATATTTTTCCACTGGCCGCATTCGCTCGGTCATTCCTCCGTGCATGTTCGGTAGTGAAAGGCTCATCGAGTCTATCTTGATTGTCCAGAAGACGGTTCATAGTCCTAACTCCTCCAGTACTACCATTACTGTTAGAAGCCGCCCTGACCAGACGAATTGCAAACACCAATGCATAATTGATACTGGGCTGACTTGCCATTTTCACTGGAATAATTTGGGGGCACTTGGTGCAGTTCTTCTTCCCATGCCGAACCCATTTCTCAAAACACTTCAGGCAGAAACTATGGCCGCAAGGAGTCTGGGTTTGAATAAAAAATACAACATAATTTTCTTTTTTATGATATATTTATCTCACACACCATCCATCATAATATTTACATAAAAACATTATTACTATTATTATTTCTAGAGAGATAGTGGTAGGTATAACAAAGATAGCATTTTCAGTGAACAAATATAAAAGCAACATAACATAATAAGTGGTTTTACTAATTGAAATAAAAAAATGACATAAGAAAAAAACAAACTAAAGAAATGGGAGAGGGACACACAAACTGTGATCGGCCTCTTCGGTAACTGGATACAGATGGAACAATTGGATGGAACAATTGAGAGATCGAATGAGAATATCCGATACCGATTTATTATCATCGTTGCCGTCTTCTTCTTCTTCTTCTTCTTCTTCTTCTTCTTCTTCTTCGTCTTGCTGGAGAGCATTTCCCGTTATGAGTGTTCACGTTTCTTGACTTTTTGACTTTCCGTGAGTGAAGCATTGTTTTCAAATACCAACATTGCGGTGACAAGTTCATTCCGAAGGAGAGTGGAGAAGGTTGGAAGGTGAGGATCGATATTAGAACAGTATAGAACCAGCTAGTGGTGGCTGCAAGAGTGAGTGGAGGGAAAGACAGGCATGAAACATGCCAAAGAGTGTCGCAGGTGACACAGGTTTTGTTTGTGAAGAGTGTGAAGAGAGAGAAAAATATGAAGAGGGGAGTGGTTTTGAATTGTATATAAAATGGTATTATTTGCATAGTCGAAGAATGACAATCAACTATAGGCTTTTCATTACGTCAATTATCTCTTCTCTTTTCTATTTTTTTACTACTGTATCATTCCTGCAATCTACTATTCTTTCTAACACCATTATTCTTCCCTCTCAGATGCCTTTATTATATGTAGTTTGATAATAATTAATATGTAAATATAATGTCAAGGTCTATTATCCAATGTGTATTATTATAAATTATATTTATTAATATTATACAATCAAATTATTTCATAACTTATTAATTATTCATGAATTTATTTAACATTATTAAAAATATAAAAATATATTATTTAAATTTTATTTTATTAAATAAAATAAGATAAGATTTCTCTCTTAACCCATTTTAATTTTTTTTTCTTTAATATATTATCTATTATATATTTTTAAGAAATTTTATTTTTTTTCTTCTAAATGTGAGATACAATACATTTTCTTTTTCAATTATGAGTATATAGATAGAAAGATACTATGTTGTACTAATTTTTATATCTAACTTTTATTTATACTTTTTGTCAATAGTTAAAAATATTGATTTATTTTAACTTTAATAATATTAAATGATAAAGATGACAGAGATGACATAAATGATAAAGATGACAGAGATGACATAAATGATAAAGATGACAGAGATGACAGAAATGATAAAAATAACAGAAATAACAGAGATGACAAGAATTACAGAAATTAGGAAGAGTGTAATAATAAACTAAAAGACAATAGAAAAAAAATATAGAACCTGATTTGATTGCAATGTAAAAGACAATAGTAAGGTTGATCCAAGATCAACAACAACTAAGTTCTTATTTGAAAGGAATAAGACAACTTATCATAAATTTATGCACAACAAATGACTCATGCACAACAAAAAGAACATTTTATAGTTACTGGGCATAAAACTTAAATGAACCTCTATTATAAAGTCTTTTAATCATTCACATTTATCTAAGACGATTCTAGCTTTGACAAGTCAAATTTCTTTATTCTTTCACCTCAACCGCTAGAGGATTTCTCTTAGAAGTTGTAAATACGGTTTGTACTTAATAAAAGAAATATTGAGCTTGTTCAGATGTTCAAACATGTTAAAAATAGTGTAAAGAAACAAGAGGGGAGGGTGAATTAGTTCTTGTACTCTTTCACAATTTAAAGAATTATAAAAAAAAGTTCAAACCAGTTTCATGAAACAAGATGCAAAATTCAAATTTTAACAAATAGAAACAATTCAATTTAAAGAATGAAAGAGAATTGTAGAAAATTTATACTGGTTGACTCAAAGAGTTACATCTAATTAGCCTAACTACACTGATTAGACTTTTCCACTAAGTATCAAAAGTATACAATAATCCTACTTGTCAAACTATCCATAAAAAAAATTATTTGTAGACTATGAGTGATTTCTCAAAGGAGTTAGAATGAATTTATATCCATTATTGTTGTTTTTAAATTAGTTTTAATTAATTAAATCAACAAGAGGTGAAACTTGATATAAAATTAACCTGTTAATTCAAATTTTAAATATGTTAAAATCACTTAATCTAATAGTATTAAGTGTTTTTAATCAACTAAAAGTATGAATTAATGTATTAATTTAGAGAGACCCATTTTTAAAAAATTATTTCTAAATGAAATCAATAGATTAAAAAGGAGTTTTAATTTGTTAAAATTTTATGAAAAATCATTTTTTCTTTAAGGAACTTTTAATCGAGTAACAAAACTCTTTTAAATCAATTAATCATAAGTCAAGAAATACATTTACAAATTCCTAATCCAAATGTGTAGAGATCAATTCAAACACATATGTTAGCTTCCTTCAATTGATTTGAGTAATGAACACTTTATTTCAATATGTTGGAATTATCAAATCATCAATACAGTTGCATCATTATCAACAAAGCACCGACACACAACACGCTGAAAAACATCTAACATTGTCAAATAAATGAAAAGGAATCACCACATATGTAAGGGATACCATCCAAGGTGCCTCTATATAAAAAATTGTTATGAGATTATTGTGTCTTCTAAATTCTTTAAGAGAGAATTCCTTTTGTGTTAAATCTTCTATGTGAAGTTATCTCAATTTTGTGAATGCTTTGAAATTTCCATATCTTTTCTAAAGAGATTATGTTCTAACAGAAACTTGATCGAACGAAGGATGAACGGATCATAAACTCTAATTTTAAGGAAAAAATATAGAAAATCGAAAATGTGGAAAGGGGTAAGAAATGGAGATGTCACAATCAAGAATTTCACTCAGGAACCTAGAGAGAAATCACCTCATAGAAAGTAAAGTTTCAATTATGAAAATCAGAATTCCTACAAGAGTCAAGGTGAGAAGTATTTATACTAGTTCCTAAGACCATTAGGCTCATTTGCTAATTAGACCCATCTAATTAAACATTCTAAAAATAACACTTAAAATCTAAAGTTCAAAAAGTTTCCAATTACAAACAAAGACATAAAACTCACAAGGCCTAATAAAAGCCTTTAAAGGAAAAATTCAAAGAAAATTACAAAATTCCTATTATAACCCAAACTTTCTTCTTGGTCCTATCCATGGATGCATCATGTTCTCTATAAAATTTTCACTCAAACTTTGTTTCTAAGCCAATAGTAATGTTCTGTACTCATTAAAAGTTAGGAGTGAATTTGTAATTTAAAGAATACTTGATTTCTTAACTTAAGGGAAGTTAAGTGGGTTTTTCAAGAGTGGTATTGTGCACTCATGTAAGACAGAAGTGACAAGACTTATGTAATCATTCATTAATTAGCATAACCTTTTAAGAGGTGCGTATGTGAGAATAGAATACAAATTAGTTTGAGAAACCTTATATAAATCAAGTGTTCACTTTTCTATTACAAACTTGCATTTGTCAATCTGGATTTTCTCAAACTTGTTTTAGAAAAATATTTAAGTATCAAACACTCCTTATATAGACCATCTAATCTATGTATGCATTGTCTAATAGCTTATTTTGAAAAGAATTTGCAAAAAGATTTTAAGAACTATATTAAAATATCTTTTCTAGTTTCTTATTTTATTTCAATTGGTATTAGAACTTGCCTTTCAAGGTTAGTTCATTGGAGGATTGAAGGAAATATCTGACTATTCGTAATGTAAAATGAATGACAAGCTATCAACCATCCACTCCTTTTCAAGGGAGAGAAATTTGACTACTAGAAGCAATACATGATTGTGTTCTTTGAGACATGTCATATTGATATGTGGGACGTTGTTGAGAATCAAAATTGCATTCCCATTGACCACATGGAAGCCACCTTTGCTAGAAGTCTATGGTTGAACAGACAACACTAGAGGTATCCTTAATGAATTGAAGTTACAAGATAAGTGCTATGATAAACATGATTATATTGATAAAGTCTAACACAACTTACTCAAACAATGACGACCCTAAACAACTACTCTAAAAGCCTAAAAAATTATTGATGGGTTAACACTTGAGAAGTTAGTACGCATCTTAAAGGTGCTTAAAATTGAGTTGTAGCAGATGAGTCTAAAGAAGAAAAGGATGAACTATTGTTTATCTTTAAGATGTTCCACTAAATGTGGAAGAAGGAGAAAGAAAAATTCAAAGAAAGAAGGTCTCCGCAATAACCAGAGAGTTGAAGTAAAAGAGAACTTTAGAAAAGATGGGGTGGTGGGGGGAGGATTCAAATAGAGTTCAAATTTTCGCAAGTGATATAAAAAATAAACAATCAGAAGGTTATATACAAGGGTTAGACAGTCTATATAAACAAAGTTTCATAAAAATATTTATAGAGAAAATAACACTCTTAGAGAGGATATTTGAAACTTACTGATCTTTCTCTTAATGACATAACTTATCATTGAAGAGAATTTTATAAATAAATCTCATACTATAGGCTCTTCTAACAAAGGTTGTTGGATTAATTGCAAACAAATAAAAACTTTGAGAATAAAACTTTAAACATATGAGAGCACTTATAATGAATTATTATGTTAAGAATCTTCTCTTACATTCATGACAAAATATTTCCAATTTATACAGATCTCGAAAAGCTAGCCATTACTGGTAAGGCAACAATTTTCCTCTTTTATACACTTGTTAACTATTTTTCAATGTTTTTTTATTTGTAGAGTATTGGAGCTTGAATGTCTCTTGACAAAGTTATTTCTTTTTTATTGAAGAATAAACATTCTCTACTATATATGAGATGTGCTATTCTATGGGTTGAGGTGTATAAGAAAGTAAGTTTTACTTGTAAAAAGTGAGAACATCTTGGAGTAGTGTGTAGAGCTTTTGATAAACAAATAGAGAGAGTGTCTAATGATTCTTTAAATTGCTAAATGTTGCTTGTGATAGAATATTTTCATTAGAAATTAGAATAATTTGGTGGCACTTGACCTAGTTCCTCTTCCCTTACCAAACCAATTTCTTCCGGCAGAAAATGTGCCTGGAAGGAGTTTGGTTTCGAATCCATAATACAAATATTTTTATTTATGGAAATAAAAAACAGAGAAAGGGGTCACACAAACCTGACGGGCCTCTCCGGTAATTGGATACGAATGAAATAGTTGAGAATATCCGATACCAATTTATTATTCTCATCGTCTTCTTTTTCGTTGTCTTGTCGGAGAGTTTTTCCCTTTATGAGTCCTTGACGTCTTTTGACTTTTTGACTTTCCGTAAGTGAAGTATTGTTTTCAAGTGCCAACATTACGTTGACAAGTTCATTTTGAAGGGGAGTGAAGGAGGCTGGAAGGTGAGGATCGAGATAAGAATAGTCATAATCCGGACAGAACCAGCAAGTGGTGGTTGCAAGAGTGGGTGGAGGGAAAGATAAGCATGGGACATGCCAAGGAGTGTCACAGGTGACACAAAAGCCTCTCTTCCTATCCAGGCACGGCCTTGCACACGATGCATGCGCCCTCACTATCACAGGATGAACTTTGTTGTTTTTGTTTGTTGAAGAGTGAGACAAATAAGAAGAGGGAGTGATTTTGTTTATTGAAGAGAGAGAAAAATAAGAAGGAGTGATTTTGAATTCAATATAAAGTTATATTATTTGCATAGTTGAAGAATGACAATCAACTATAGGCCTCTCATCCTATCAATTATTTCTTCTCCTTTTTTTTTTAACTATCACTATTAAATTACCAGAATACTTTTTCTTTAACCAACCAACCAGTTTTTCACACCATTATTCTTCCCATCCTCAACAAAATTATATAAATGCCTTTATTATATTTATTTGATAAATAATTAATATGTAAATATAATTACATATGTGGACATTATTACAAATTATAATTATTAAAATTATACAATCAAATTATTTCATAACTTATTAATTATTCATGAATTTATTTAATATTATTAAAAATGTAAAAATATATGATAAGATAAGATTTCTCTCTTAACCAATTTTAATTTTTTTTTTATTTTTAATATATTACCTATTATATATTTTTAAGAAGTTTTTTTTTTCTTCTAAATATAAGATACAATTTTTTTTTTCAATTATGAATATATAGTTAGCAAAAATACTATGTTATACTAATTTTTATATTTAACTTTTATTTATTTTGTTGTCAATAGTTTAAAAAATTGATTTATTTTAACTTTAATAATATTAAATGACAAAGATGACAAAAATATAAAGATTGGGAAGAGTATAATAATAAACTAAAAGACAATAGAAAAAAATATAGAACTTAATTAGATTTGTAATGTCAAAGTCCATAGTAAGGTTGATCCAAAATCAATTATAGTAGAAGTACATATCAAATCTAGCTCAAATGAAAGTAATAGGAAATTATTTGTAAACTATATGAATGATTTATCAAAAAAGTTAGAATGAATTTATATTATGTCAATTATCTTCTTTTTTTTTTTCTTTTTTTCTAACTATCACTGTTAAATTACCACAGTAGCCTTCCTGCAACTAACTATTCTTTTTCTCAGCATTTTTCTTCCCAACTCAACAAAGTTATAATATAATTTCTTTTATTAAATGAATATTTTATATAGATAAAATAAAATAAAATTTATTTTCTTTTTTGAAATTTACCTAAGTATTTAGAAAAAAAAATTACAATTTAAAAATTATATATAAATAATATCACATATTTGATCTATTATTGAATATTCCTATTTAAATCAAAATTAAATAAATTATAATATACTTATTTTATATCTATTTTATTTTAATTTAATCATAATTAAAAATTTTAAAAATATTATCTATTTATTTAATTATTTTTTAAAAATTATTTAAAATTATAATAATAAAAATAATGGTATATAACAAACCTAAATGATTTAAATCGTTGTAATTACCTTTTTTTTTTCTTTATACCTTTTTCTCTAATTTTAAAATAATTTTTATTTTTTTCCTTTCATTTTACATTTCTTTCCTATTATTTTTTTTAGTTTAAATCTTATACTTACTATATTAAATTTCAAACAAAGTAATAATTATCTTCTACTATTACAAGAATGTAATAGATAACATTGCTAAATATTTTCTTCATTTTTCTATTACTTTAATATTTAATTTTTCTTAATTAGAAACCATAGAAATTGACTTATTCGTTGAAAGATTTTGTATAAAAAAAACACCATTCAATATAATAGGATTGTCTAAAGAAATTCTAATCATTAAGAATAAGATTTTCTAATAATCATATATAAGAAGGAGTTGTTTTGAATTGAATATAAAGTTATATTATTTGCATAGTTGAAGAACATGTTTTATTGTCATAAGGATATGGAAAAGCTAATTTTAGAGTTCATTCTGTTTTCAATTAGAGTGCTTACTTTCTTTTCGTCATTTTTTTCTACATACCGGATATGACAACATTTACTAGCGATCAAGAGGAAGAGTTATTTACAAATCTTAATCAGCATAAGAAGTCGTTTGGGAGAATGAGTAAGATGAAAGTACAATTAATATGGCATTCAATAAGAAAAAAAAGCTAAAAATAGGAAGATTTCGAGGTGTTTCCCATTAGACAATTTTTCACATTTTATTGATAGATATGAAATATTGAGATGAGATTAATTTTGTTTGAGGTGTGATGTTTTATCCATAGGAGTATCTGCCTAATAAATAAATGTTCTGATCTTTGCAGTTGGATACAGTTTGATACCATACTGGAACACAAATATGCTACAAAGAGTTCATAGAAACAATATTGTTATATTTTGCTAAAGAGAATATTATTATATCCATTCCTTGTATAATGGATGGCTTGAAGCCCACTCAGAGGAACCTTTTTTTCCATGAGTTATACTCCGGCATGGTATAAAAGGATAATTCTCTCCCATCTGAATGAAAAGCCTGTAAGGACAGCAAATTTAAATTATGAAAGTAAAAATGTTTTCTTTCTCACTAACCACAAAACCATACTAACCCTTCTTATCCGTAGTTTGTTACATAGTTTGTTATGCATAGGGTCCACACCGTCGTTAGGCTATTTTAGCTTTTTTGTTTTTTTGTTTCCTTTGTATATAAACATTCCTAATTCAATAATATGATCAAGCTGTTTTGATCATTTTCTGTATCTGCATGTGTTCTCTCACTTTTCCATTTTTCCTCTAACTGGGTGCCAAGATATTTGAGATGGTATTAGAGCCCTTCATTTGAAGGGCTCTACTGCGCACTCTCCTTCCTCTTCTTATCTTCTTCATTACTCCTTTTTCTTCGCCAAGCATGAGTGAAGCACTTATCACCATGGATATTTTTCTATATCTCCATCCAAATGAAAACCCAGCAATAGTACTTGTTTCACTTGTTCTTGATTCTGGAAATTATAATTCATGGAACAGATCCATGATTACAGCATTAAGTGCCAAGAACAAACTAGAATTTGTTGATGGGACTGCACCTGAACCTTCAAAAGCTGATCCCAAATACGGAGCATGGAAACGCTGCAACAACATGCTCGTATCATGGATCGTACACTATGTTTCTCTTTCGATTTGACAGAGCATTTTGTGGATGGACAAGGCAGAAGATATATGGCGTGATTTGAAATTGCGTTACTCACAGGGCGATCTCTTATGTATATCTGATTTACAACACGAAGCGTCATCGATGAAGTAAGGTAACCTTTCTGTAACAGAGTTCTTTACCAAACTGCGTGTGCTATGGGATGGAATTGAAAACTTTAGGCCTGATCCTGTTTGCACCTGCACTACCAAATGTTCTTGTTCCGTTCTTGGCATCATATCTCAGCAAAAGATTGAGGATCGTGCAATGCAGTTCCTTTGTGGATTAAATGAGCAATACAGCAACGTTCGTTCGCATGTTCTTCTCATGGATCCAATGCCTGCCATCTCAAAAATTTTCTCATACGTTGCGCAATAGGAACACCAATTAATGGGAACCAACGTTGATAATACTGGATTAGATTCTAAAGAGAGTCTGATTAATGCCACCACCTCAACTTCTCTCACGTGTGCATTTTGTGGAAGGATTGGACACGCGGAAAGCGTTTGTTATAGGAAGCATGGTTTTCCTTCAAGCTATGATGCTAAGAGTAAAGAAAACAATGTCAAGAATGGAAAAATGTGTACCCATTGTGGAAGATTTGGGCATACTATTGATGTATGTTATAAGAAGCATGGATTCCCTTCAAGTAATAAATTCCATAATATGAAAAGCAATGCAAACAGCGTGGTGACAGTGGATAGTAAAGACACCAATGATAAAAAAACAACACCACGAGTCATAGGAATTTCGTTTTTCATTGCAACAATACAAGGCTTTTCTTGCCTTGATTCAACAATCACCTTAAGAGACTCCATATTCCTCTTCTTATCATGTAAGTCAAAATGCTTCAGTTTCCTCATGCTCTTCTCAACCTTCATCCTCAGGTACATCCTCCCCCCACACAATCTCCTGGATCCTTGACTCAGGAGCGACCGATGATATTGCTTCATCCTTAAGCCATTTCCATTCGCATACACACATTATTCCTATATTAGTTAAATTACCAAATGGAAATCATGTTCACGCTACTCATTCTGGCACAGTACAAATTTCTCCTTCTTTATTTCTGACTAATGTCCTCTATGTTCCATCCTTTCACTCCAATCTCATTTCTATTTCTAAACTTACTTCAACCAATTCCTGTAAACTCATTTTCTCCACTAACTCTTGCATTTTACAGGACATGATCACCTAGGCGAGGATTTGTACAATTGAAGCAAGACATGGTCTCTACACCCTTATCTCTACCCCTCAAAATAGCTCCATTGTCCATTCAATAATTGTTCACCCAAAATGTAATATCATACCCATTGATCTCTGGCATTTTAGAATGGGTCATCTATCCCATGAACGTTTACGCGTCATGCAATCTTCTTATCCCTTTTTACGAACTAATGACAAGTCTTTTACATGCAATATCTATCATTATGCAAAATTTAAAAAGCTTCCGTTTAATTCCAGTACTTCACATGCTACTACATGCTTTGATCTTTAACATATGGACATATGGGGTCCATGTTCTAAACTTTCAATGCACGGGCATCATTATTTTTTTACCATGGTTGACGATCATTCCCGTTTTACGTGGGTTCATCTCATGCACACTAAGGCAGAAGCATGTAAGATCATCATGAATTTCACTACACACATTGAAAATCATTTTAACAGTAAGATTAAAACTATCTGAACTGAAAATGGCTCCGAATTTCTCATGTATGAATTCTTCACATCTAAAGGCATAGTTAATCAAACGATATGTGTTGAAACACTTGAACAAAACGGTATAGCTGAACGCAAACATCAACATCTCTTAAATGTCACTCGTGCTCTTCTTTTTCAACCAAACTTATCGCCTAGTTTTTGGTGCGTACTTCCTCATGCCACTCACTTAATTAACTGCATTCCAACCCCTTTCTTAAACAATATTTCCCCATATGAAATTCTTTATGGTCAACCATATGATATCTCGAACTTACGTGTTTTTGGCTATCTTTGTTACTCCAACACTCTCAAGGCTCATCGTAAAAAATTAGATCCCCGGGCTCATCCATGCATTTTTCTTGGTTTTAAACAAAACACTAAGGGATATCTCGTATATGATTTTCATTCTAATGTCATTACCACTTCCCGCAATATTACTTTCTATGAAGACCACTTCCCATCCCTTTCTCCTTCACAATCACCTTCTTCATGTACCCATCCTTCCCCCATTCCTTTCACAAATGAAGACCCTGTTATACCTCCACCTTCACCTTCACCTCCTTCACCGTCTCACATAATTTTGGATCCCTCAACCTTACGTCGTTCTACTCATCCCAGACACCCACCCACTTACCTTCAAGATTACCACTGTGCTCTTGCTGCAACTGGTATCAATTCCTCATCGAGTGATAGGTATCCTCTTATCATATTTCTGTCTTTCATCTAATTTTCGTCATTTTATTTTCTCCATCTCCACTACTATTGAACCCTCTTCCTATGCTGAGGCCTCTCGACATGGTTGTTGGATCAAGGCTATGCAAGCTGAGTTACATGCTTTGGAAATGAATAAAACCTGGACTCTTACTACTCTTCCATCTCATAAGAAGGCCATCGGATGTCACTGGGTCTATAAAGTTAAATTTCATGTCAATGGCTCCGTTGAACGTTATAAAGCTCGCCTGGTTGCCAAAGGTTACACGTAGGTGGAAGGTTTGGATTTTTTAGACACGTTCTCACCTGCGGCTAAGCTTACCACTGTCTGTTTGTTACTTGACGTTAACAATGCCTTTCTTCATGGTAATCTTGATGAGGAGGTTTATATGTAGCTTCCTCCTAGTCTTTCCACCGATAATCCGAATCTTGTTTGTCGTCTTCTTCGTTCTCTTTACAGTCTCAAGCAAGCGGGTAGACAGTGGTTTCATCGTCTTTCAACTTTTTTGACTTCTCATGGTTATCTTCAATCCAGTTCTGATCATACCCTCTTCATGCGTTTCATCGACAACATAGCTACTTTTCTTCTTGTCTATGTAGACGATATCATTTTAACAGGCAATAATATTGTTGAGCTCCATCGCATTACTATTTTGCTCGATCAGACTTTCAAAATAAAAGATCTTGGTGATCTCAAGTTCTTTCTTGGTCTCGAGGTGGCTTGTTCTAAAGTGGGTATTCATCTTTGCCAACGCAAGTATACATTGGATATTCTTTCGAATGTTGGAATGCTTGGTTCACGTCCTGTTTCTACACCCATGGATTACTCCACTCATTTACAGGCCTCTTTTGGTTCTCCTTATCTGATGCTTTTGCTTCTTCATATCGTCACCTTGTTGGTCATCTTATTTACCTTACCAACACACGACCGGATATCACCCATGTTGTCCAGCAACTTAGTCAGTTCATGACCCATCCAACAACTGCTCACTCTCAGGCTGCTTATTGTGTTCTTCGCCAAAGGTTCTCCTGGTTCTGGTATTTTTCTCCATGCTCATGGTGATTTACAGCTTAAGGAATTTAGTGATTCTGATTGGGCTGCATGTCGTGACTCTTGTCGCTCCATAACTGGTTTTTCCATATATCTTGGAAACTCTCTTGTTTCGTGGCGTTCCAAGAAGCAAACAATTGTATCTCACAGTTCTTCTGAAGCTGAGTATCGTGCTCTTGCTTCCACTGCCTACGAACTTCAATGGCTTATTTATGTCCTTCAAGACACTCAGGTCCCTTTTGTTCAACCAGCTTTGCTCTATTGTGATAACACCTCTGCTATTTAGATTGCCTCCAATCAAGTTTTTCACGAGTGCACCAAGCATATAAACATTGACTGTCATATTGTGCATGAACGACTCAACATTGGTATTCTAAAGCTTCTACCAGTTTCGTCATCCATGCAAATTGCTGATATTCTAACCAAAGCTCTCCCTCCTTCGTCATTCACTCGTCTGTATTCTAAGCTATCCGTAATTTGTTACGTAGTTTGTTATGCATGGGATCCACACCGTTAGGCTATTTTAGCTTTTCTGTTTTTTCGTTTCCTTTGTATATAAACATTCCTAATTCAATAATATGATCAAGCTGTTTTGATCATTTTCTGTATCTGCATGTGTTCTCTCACTTTTCCATTTTTCCTCCGTCATGGGTGCCAAAAAATCTGAGAACCCTCGTTATGGGAGCCCTAAAATCAACCAAAAAAGTTGGAACTTTTAACAGTGATGGCTAGAACCAATGAATGAAGTTTATTAGTAACCCTTTGATGTGGGAACCATCAACATCTTGGACCACCCAAAAAATTGAACCCTTATAATCTCCATCAAAGTTATAGACAAACCAACACAAAACTACAATAAATCTATACACTCACCGAATTAGTCATAATCATCAAATGACCATATCTCAAAGATTTTGTGTCTATGTACTCTTTGTCTAGCTGCAGTCTAACAACCTCTATTATATTCTGAATTTCTTTGTTATCCATTATATATTTACGGTTGACTTCCCGTACATTGAACAATTTACCCCTCAATATAAACACTCCATAATGGTCTTCACCCCGTATATGGAAGAGGCCAATCTCCTTCATACATAATAAATAATATAAACTCTTAATTCTTAATAAACCTCTACTAGCTTTTGATGATAAAATAATAATAATTTTCAGCACTTATTTCAAATTAGAAAAAACTAATAATAAAAATTTTATTTGATGAATTAAAACTAATTTGAATGAAAAAAACAAAACTAAATCGAAAACACCTCAATATATTAAAATAAACGAAATTCGTCTGTGGTCATACAAATGGACGAATTAGAACAACGATGCAAAAAAAAATTGAAAACAAATGTATAGAAATATAAATGTAGGTTTTCTCCAAAAATTTCTACGTTCTCCGAAAAATCGGGTGTAATAGGTATTCAATAGGTGTTCAAAAAGAATTTCTCAAAAAATTTCAGTTCTCCCAAAAATCGGATGCAAAAATTGAAACAAAGAAATATGTAAGCATTCAAAAAGAATTTCCCCCAAAAATTTCAGTTCTCCGAAAAATGGGTAGTTTAAGCATATTTAGCAATGAAACGTGAGAAACTTACAGCGAAGAGCCTTGCAGATTCTCCCTCAGCGAATTTCAATGTACAGTCCTCCAAATAATTTCCACTCGCTCCGTTGGCATCCTAGAGCTGTGAGATTTCATGAACCATTCCTGAGAAATGAGTGAGAGCTTGCTTCCTTATAAGTTTTTCCCTAAAATAAAAATAAAAGAGAAATGAGTGAGATCTTACTTCCTTCTGAGTTTCTCCCTAAAATAAAAATAAAAGAGAAATGAGTGAGAGCTTGCTTCCAGCGAAGAATAAGGAAATGAAGAAAACTGAGGATGAACTTCTTCTGCGTTTCTCCCAATGTCAAAAAAGATTAAGAGGGTATGAGGTGTTAAAATAAAATAAAAATAAACGTGGTCCCTTCCTCTCGCTGGGGAGGCGTCCACTTCTCAGTCTCCCCAACCTGCTCCGTCTAGTAATCGAGCAGAATCCCGACCAAAAGTTGCCAGCAACCGCCCTGTAGCGCAACCTAGAAACCAGCCGACATCAAACCGGCCGATTATACCCAGACACCTGCATCTGTTTGTAGATGGCATAATGGAGGCTCCTTTGCCCAAGGGGTGGAAGGGCCTTGTAATGGAAGCATATGATGGCTCCTCATGCCCGGAGGATCATCTGCAAGCATACCAGACTATCATGAATGTATACTCGTCCCACAATGAGGTTATGTGTAGAGTTTTTCCCATGTCTCTACGAGGGCCAGCTTTGAAGTGGTTTTATTCCCTTCCCCCAAAAACCATAGACTGTTTTGCGACCTTGTGCCAAGCCTTTCTTGGACAGTTCGCTGTCAGCAAGCCTCTTCCCCTAACTAGTATGGCCCTTGTAGACATTAGGCAACGAGAGGACGAATCATTAAGGATTTTTATGGATAGGTATTCTCAAATCTATCTCAAAATCCCAAGGCAAGGAGGTGAAGTTGCTATACACCACTTGGTCATAGCTTTCAAACCGGGCCCTTTTTTAAACAATATCACCAAGCGTCCGCCAAAAACCATGAAGGAAGCACGTATGAGGGCAATTAAATATATGCAAATGGAAGAAGTTAATGAATACCGAGGTATTATCGGCCTGACAAATCAGACAAACCAACCGAATAGGGGGAGAAATGACCAGAATGATCGGGCTCGAAAGAACTAGTCACTTATTACACACCATTACCAATCAGAGACTGAGAGAAGGGAGGTTCGCTCATTACACGCCATTACCAGTCACTCATGGCCGAGCACTAGATGAGGCCTTGAATGCTGATTTAATGTGTACAAAGAAAATCCCCTCTCCTGTAGATGCAGATCTTCGAAAATATTGCCGATATCATCGAAATTACAAGCATACAACGGAGGAATGTATAGATCTGTGAGATAAGATTGAAGAGTTAATCCAGGCCGGACACCTCAATAAGTTTGTAAAGAAGGATGAAAAACGATACTCAAACTGGTCAGCAGATGGTAATACTAGTCGACGTGACACAAGGGATAACAACAGGAGGGAAAAGCCTAGGAATCGCCCGGAACCTGTCCAGTGAATAATCAATACAATAGCAGGTGGGTTCATAGGGGAGGAGCCTCCAACTCGGCTCGAAAACGTCACCCTAGAAGTCTGCAGCATGTGCACTCGGCCAACCGATCACGAACCAGTTCAGCAAGGCCGAGAATGCCCGCTATTACCTTCACTGATGAAGATTTCCATGGGATTGATCCTCACCAAGACGATCCCATGGTCATCATAGTTGAAGCTACTAATTTCGCGCAGTCCGCAAAACGTTAGTGGACCAGGGCAGTTCAGTGGGTATCTTGTACTGGCACACATTTCAAAAGATGGAGCTATTCGAATCCGCCTTGTACCCTTACAATGATCAGATTATAGGGTTCTCGGGCGAGAAGGTAGATGCTAGAGATTACATTGACCTCTATACTAAATTTGGTGACGGAAGCAAGCATTATCGAATCGTTATGGTAAGATATTTGGTTATTGATGCAACCTCTTCATACAGCATGCTTCTCGGTCAGCCCTCACTTAACCAAATTGGGGCAATAGTTTCCACCCCCCACCTAGCCATGAAGTTCTCGGCACTAGATGGATCGGTAATAACCTTGTATGGAGACCAAAAGGTAGCTAGAGAATGTTATGTCGCAAGCCTGAGAAAAACATCTCACCTTGAGCCGTCAAAGGGAGAGAGACAAAGAAAGCTATGGTGGCCTTCACAAATATAGACCCTACAGCATAGGATGGATGTCGTGTACAGCCCAAGGAAGAAATTGTACTGGTCATAATACAAGGAGAGGAGGAACTGGCCGAAGTCATCAAGGTTTTGAAGCAGGATGCTAACCTGTTCGTTTGGTCAACCGATAACATACCGAGCATTGATTCGAAGGTGATCACTCACAAGCTGTCCATATATCGAGAAGCCAAATCGATTTCTTAGAAAAAAAGGAAGATGGGAGAGGAAAGAAGACAAGCTATAAGGGAAGAAGTAGGGAAGCTGCTAAGCGTAGGCTTTATTCGCGAAGCCAAGTATACTACTTGGCTTGTTAATGTGGTCCTTGTCAAGAAGGCCAACAGTAAATGGCGGATGTGTATAGACTATACAGATCTCAACAAAGCTTGCCGAAGGATACATACCCCTTACCAAGCATAGACCGATTAGTTGACAGCTCATCAGGGCACAAGGTACTCAGCTTTCTAGACGCGTACTCGGGTTACAATCAAATACGAATGTACCCGACCGATGCAAGCAAAACTTCCTTCATAACTGATGAGGCAAACTACTTCTATGAGGTCATGCCTTTCGGCCTAAAAAACACAGGTGCTACATATCAAAGGTTGATGGACAAAATGTTCCGACAGCAAATTGGGCGCAACATGGAGGTATACGTTGATGACATGGTTGTCAAGTCGAGTTCTACTCAAGAACACCTTGATGATCTTGCCGAGATATTCACGGTTCTGCGAAAGTACGATATGCGACTTAACCCTAAGAAGTGTGTTTTCGGGGTGCAAGGAGGAAATTTCTTGGGATTCATGATAACAAACAGGGGCATTAAGGCCAATCCCGACAAGTGTCAGGCCATCCTTAACTTAAGGAGTCCTTCGAATATTAAAGAGGTTCAGCAATTCATAGGCCGACTAAAAGCACTTTCTCGTTTCACACCAGCTCTCGTCGGAAAAACAAGACCCATCCTACGCTTGTTGAAAAAATCCTTATCTTTTCAATGGGACGAGGCATGTGAAGAAAATTTTCAAGCTCTGAAAACATTTCTGGGTCTCCACCTATCCTCTAGCGCCCCATAGTCGGGAAGGAATTGACACTTTACTTATTGATGTCCAACAACGCCATAAGTTCTAGTTTTCTATTTTATTTTAATTGGTAATAGAGCTTGCCTTTCAGAGTTAGCTCATTGGAGGACTAGAGGAAGTATCTAACTATTCATAATGAAAAATGAATGACAGGCTATCAATCATTCACCCCTTTTCAAGGGAGAGAAATTTGATTACTAGAAGCAATACATGGTTGTGTTCTTCGAGACATGTCGTTGATATGTGGGACGTTGTTGAGAATCAAAATTACATTCTCATTGACCACATGGAACCTACCTTGGCTAGAAGTATGTGGTTGAATAGACAATAGTAGAGGTATCCTCAATGAATTGAAGTCACTAGGTAAGTGCTACGATAATCATATTATATTGACAAAGTTTAACACAACTTACTCAAACAACGACTCTAAAAGCCTAAAAAATTATTGATGGGTTAACACTTGAGGAGTTAGTAAGCATCTTAAAGGTGCTTAAAATGGAGTTGTAGCAAGACGAGTTGTTTAAAAAGGAAAAGAGCATTACTCTCAAAACATAATGTCCTCAAAGATGTACTCCCACCAAAGCCTTCCTATTTTACATAATAAAAGTCCTTTTGAATGTCTACACAATCACAAACCAGATTATAATATTTTCGAAGTCTTTGGATTCGCATGTTACTCTCTTTTAAGGCCATACAACAGGTACAAGTTTGACTTCCGATCTCATACTTCCCTCTTCCCAGGATATAGTCCTCATCACAAAGGATACATGTGCTTATGTCCAATAGGAAAATTATATATTTCTAGACATGTTCATTTTAATGAATATCATTTTCCATATCCATTGTTTCACAACAATTCTAAATCCATCTCTAATAATCAGTCTGAATATTTGTCTCTAACTATATTGAAATCTGTTTCAGATTAGTCTTCTAACAGTGTTAGATTAGATTGATATTAATAATATCTTGAGTTTCCATCACTCTCTCTTCTTTTTTCCTCTCTGTTATTCTTGTTTTACATCTTACATTGTTGTTTGCTTTGATAAACTTTTTTGGTTTTGTTTATAAAGAGAGAGAGAAATATGAAGGAGTGGTTTTGAATTGTATATAAAATGATATTATTTGCATAGTTGAGAAATGACAATCAACTATGGGCTTTTCATCGTGTCAATTATCTTTTCTCTTCTTCTTCTTTTTTAATTATTACTATTAAATTATCATTGTACCCTTCTTTCCACCAACTATTCTTTCTCACACCATTATTCTTCTCATCTCAACAAATTATACAGATGCCTTTATTATATGTAATTTGATAGTAATTAATATGTAAATATAATTTTCTTTTATGCAAGCTGAATATGATGCTCTTATCAGAAATCACACTTGGACTATAACTAATCTTGCCCCAGATACTAAGGCCATTGGTTGCAAATGGATATACAAGAACAAATACAAATCTGATGGAAGTCTTGTGCACCACAAAGCTAGATTGGTTGCCAAAGGGTTTCATCAAACAATTGGATTAGATTATGATGAAACATTTAGTGCAGTAATCAAGACTACAACCATTCAGACTATCCTTACCATTGTTGTTTTCTCAAGTTGGCATAATACATCAAATAGACATAAATAATGTCTTTCTTCATGGAGATCTTCAAGAAGTGGTTTTCATGCAACAACCACCAGGATTTTCCACATCTAATCTAGCAATTTATGGTCTCAAGCAAGCACCTAGATCATGGTTCCAAAAACTAAGCACCACACTCATATCAATTGGATTTAAACCTACTACAAGCGATAACTCTTTATTCATAAGGTTTTCCAAATCTTCAACTATATTACTATATTTATCTTGGTATATGTAGATGACATTATTATCACAGGTAACTCTTTCACTGAAATTAACTCTGTCATTTCATACTTACATGAAAAATTTGTCTTAACAGATCTTGGTCTCCTTCACTATTTCCTTGACATTGAAGTTTTCAAAGATATCAGTGAGAATCTCTATCTCTCTCAAGCTAAATACATCAATGATCTTTTGCACAAAACAAATATGCTTGATGCGAACCCTCAACCATCACCAATGGTTTCATCTCTAAAGCTTACAGCAGATGGCACAACTACATTTGAAGGCACACTACTGTATCGCTCAACAGTAGGAGCACTCCAGTACATCATCACTGTCACCAGACCGGAATTAGCCTACAATGCCAACAAAGCATGTCAATACATGCATACTCCACAACAACACCACTGGCAAGCAGTCAAAAGAATCCTTCGATACTTACGCTGAACAACTCATTATACTCTTCAAACTACAAAATCTAAAGAACTAACATTAATTGGTTTTTGTAATGCAGCTTGGGGTTCAGAATTAGAATAATTTGGCGGCACTTGACATAGTTCCTCTTCCCTTACCAAACTACTTTCTTCAGGCAGAAAATGTGGCCGGAAGGAGTTTGACTTCGAATCCACAATACAAATATTTTTTTATGATATATTTATCTCACACTATCCCATCATAATATATACATAAAAAATATTATTACGAGCTGCAAGAGTAGGTAGAGGGAAAGAGAGGCATGGGACAGGCATGGGACATGTCAAGGAATGTCGCAGGTGACACAAGAAATCCTCTCTTCCTTTCTAGGCACGGCCTTGCACACCATGCATGCGCCCTCACTGTCATAAGGAAGCTAAGTAGTCATTGTTGGTTTTTATTGTTTGCTTGATAAACTTTGTTGCTTTTGTTTGTTGAAGAGTGAGACAAACAAGAATAGGAAGTGATTTTGTTTATTAAAGAGAAAGAAAAATAAGAAGTAATGATTTTGAATTCAATATAAAGTTATATTATTTACATGGTTGAAGAATGGCAATCAACTATAGGTATTTCATCATGTCAATTATCTCTTGTCCTTTTTTTTTAACTATCACCATTAAATTACCATAGTACCCTTCCTTTAACCAACCATTTTTTCAAACCATTATTCTTTCCACCCTCAACAAAATTATACACATGTCTTTATTATATGTATTTGATAAATAATTAATATGTAAATATAATTACATATGTGTGCATTACTGATCTCATGTATGCATTTTTATAAATTATAATTATTAATATTATATAATCAAATTATTTCATAACTTCTTAATTATTCATGAATTTATTCAATATTATTAAAAATGTAAAAATATATTATTTAACTTTTATTTCATCTAAAAAAATTAAATTAAATAAGATAAACTTTTTTTAATATATTGCCTATTCATGTGAAAATTACAGTATAAAATACCTTTCGAAAAAGTTTTACATTTTTTTCCTAAATGTGAAATACAATACATATTTTTTTAATTATAAGCACTTAGCAAAAATGTTATATTATACTAATTTTTATATTTAACCTTTATATATTTTATTGTCAATAGTTAAAAAAATTAATTTATTTTAATTTTAATAATATTAAATGACAAAGATGATAGTAATGATAAAGATGACATTAATGATAGGAATGACAGATATGGAAAAGATGAGTTAATAGAGATAACAGAAATGATAAAAATTGAGAAGAGTGTAATAATAAACTTAAAAGAAAATTTATATCCATAATGTCAATTATATCTTTTTTTTTTTTTTAACTATCATCATTAAATTATTAAAGTAGACTTCTTACAACCAACCATTCTTTTCTACATCATTTTTCTTTCCAACTCAACAAATTTATAATATACTTTTTTTTATTAAATGAATATTTTATATAGATAGAATAAAATTAATTTTCTTTTATGATGTGAAATTTACCTTTAAGTATTTAGAAAAAAAATATTATAATTTAAAAATTTTATATAAATAATACTACATATTTAATCTATTATTTAATATTCATATTTAATCAAATTCAAATAAGTTACCATATAAAATGTATATTTTATATCTATTTTATTTTATTAAAAAATATCTATTTATTTAATTATTTTTTAAAAATCATTTAAAATTATAATAATAAAAATAATATATAGAAGAAACCTAGATGTGTAGGGTGACCCAGTCCATATTTTTATCAATATTTAATATTATAATTATATTTTTTTCTTTATACCTTTTTCTCTAATTTTAAAATGATTTTTATTTTTTTTCCTTTCATTTTTATACTCCTTTCCTATTTTAAATTTCAAA
Organism: Macrotyloma uniflorum; assembly: GCA_016859785.1. Classification (NCBI taxonomy): domain Eukaryota; kingdom Viridiplantae; phylum Streptophyta; class Magnoliopsida; order Fabales; family Fabaceae; genus Macrotyloma; species Macrotyloma uniflorum. The sequence continues at coordinate 1,455,830 of BDMB01000040.1, forward strand.
TAAAGTAATAATTATCTTCTGTTACAAGAAAACATTGTTAAGATTTTTCTTATTTTTTTTATACTTAAATATTTTCATTTCTTCTTATTTAACATCTCTTAATTAGAAATAATAGAAATTGATTTACTATAAAAAATGATGTACAACAAATTTGATATAAATAAGATTGTTGAAAGCTTTTGTATAAAAAACACATTTGAAAATAATATGATTATCTATAGAAATTCTAATCATTAAGAGTAAAGTCCCAAATCCAACTTTTAATATAAACAAATAAATTTAAATTTTGAGTGACTAATGTTTTATGAGTTTTTGTATAAAAATATAAGATAAGACACAAGATGTAATAAAATATTTATGCACAATAAATGACTCATGCACATCAAAAGAACATCTTATAGTTACTGGGCATAACCTATAAACGAACTTCTATTATAAGATCTTTTAATCATTCACAACTATCTAAGACGATTTTATTTTAGCTTTGACAAGTCAAATTTCTCTATTCTTTCACATCAACTGGTAGAGGATTTCTCTTAGAAATTGTAAATACGGTTTATACTTAAGAAGCTTTTTTAGAAGACGACGTTCAAACATGTTAAAAGTAGTGTAAAGAAACAAGAAGGGAAGGTGAATTAATTCATTCTTGTACTCTTTCACAATTTAAAGATGCAAAATTCAAATTTTAAAAAGTAGAAACAATTCAATTTAAAGAATGAAAGAGAATTATACAAAATTTATACTGGTTCACTCAAAGAGCTACATTTAATTAGTCTAACCACACTTATTAGACTTTTCCACTAACTATAAAAAATATACAATAATCCTACTTGTCAAACTATCCATACAATAAATCAAAACACCAGATCTTGCACTCCACTAGATCAAATACTCAAGTAACACCTTATCACAAGAGTTAACCTTAATCACCCTAATCAAGTTATCTTTACAAACTAAAAGAAAAAAAAAATATAGAACCTAATCAAACTAACTTGATTGTAATGTAAAAGATAATAACAAGGTTGGTCAAAGATCAAGAATTAAGTTCTTATCTAAAATGAACAAGACAATTATTCTCAAACTTTATAGTAGAAATACACCTCAAATCTAGTTCAAAATCTCTTTCGAAAATAGTAAAAAATTGTTTGTAAATTATATAAATGATTTCTCAAAGTAGTAGAATGAATTTATATCTATCACTATTGTTTTAGAATTATTTTTAATTAATTAAATCAATAATAGGCGAATCTTGATATAAAATTAACATGTTAATTCAACTTTTAAATAAGTTAAAATCACTTAATCTAGTAGTATTAATAGTATTAAGTGTATTTAATAAATTAAAAGATTGAATTAATGTGTTAATTTAGAGAGACCCATTTTTAAGAAATTATTCTTACATAAAATCAATATAAAAAGGAGTTTAAATTTGTTAAAATTTTATGAAAAATTACACAAATGTGTTTATTATATGTATTTGATAAGTAATTAATATCTAAATAGAATATTAAGATCTATTTATTATTGTTCCAATGTGTACATTTTTATAAATTATAATTATTAATTTTATACAATCAAATTATTTTATAACTTATTAATTATTAAAGAATTTATTTAATGTTATTAAAAATGTAAAAATATATTATTTAAATTTTATTTCATTAAAAAATAAAATAAGATTTTTTTCTTAAATTATTTTAATTTTTCTTTTTTTAATATATTATTTATTTATGTGAAAATTATAATTTACATCATGTAAAATTAATTAATTACCTACGGACAAAATCTGTAGGAAATATAAAATATCCGTAAATAATATGTTATTATCTACGGATTTTCTACAAAAATAAATAAGTAGGTAAAACTTTCATAACTAACGGTACGTACAGAATGAGCTGTAAGTAGGTAACTTCTTGAAATACCTACTGATAATTCCGTAGGTAAGACGTACTGAATATTCCATAGGTAAAATACCTACTGAAAAATCCATAGGTAAATTACCTACTGAAAATTTCTGTAGGTAAAGTACCTACTGAAAAATCCATAGGTCAAGTACCTACTGAAAAATCCGTAGGTAAAGTACCTACTGAAAAATCTGTCCCTAATGAAAATTCCGTAGGTAAATCTGTAAGTAAGAATGTGCTAAGTAACAACCTCTTATACTTATATTCCTGTATAATAAACTTAAATCCTGTATATCAAAATTGAAAGGCATCATTAAAGCTACATTTTTGCTTTTTAACTGAACTTCTATTATAAATTTAGGTCAAACAAACTTTATAAAATAAAAGTACAGGACTTTAAAGTAAAAACAATTCACACAAACTATTAATAAAAGTCACACACTCAAAAGAACAGTTCAACTATTCGTCCAAATAACGCATAAAACATCCTCAACCTACTAATAGTCAGTATATCCTCCAGTAAATTCGTTATCATGTTGTTTAACACCTCGATCAGGATCTACTTGTTGTTGGTCATTGTGTTCTTGAACATTATTTTGTTGAATTATATTTTCAACTGCTACTACTGCAGGTGGTGGTAGGAATTGCATTATTGCACCAAGGAATGCTTGAAATTGTGAATTCATCTGGCGATTTTGTTCCTCACAGCTTGATAGTCGTGCATCACTAGTTGATAATCGTTCTCTTAGTCAGGTAATCTCTTCTGAATCAGCTAACTAACTAGAACAAGCTTATGTTTGATATAGAAAATTATCAATACCATCTTCACAGTTTCCAACATATCCAACACCATATACCCGACTCTTATGTCTTCCACCTACAGCTGCTAACCAACATCTATTTCTTAGTCTATCTTTCTCAGCTGGAGTTAAAGGAGTAGAATGTGAACCAGCAACATAAGATGCAGATTCAGATAATGCTTGTGAAAAACGAGTTTCAAAATCTTCCCGTAAAAAAAAACGTTATTTTAGTTGTATAATATTTTGAATAGAAAATATAACAATTAAAAAATTAAAATAGATGAATTACATGAGTCCGTCTTTATCGTTCATCGACAAATTGACCAGTAGTCTTTCTTATATGTGTTTGTTGAAAAATCTCATCCACATGTACAGTGCGACCAAGCTCCTGACTCTACAAACAAAATCGAGTATAGTTATAAAAATATATGCAAAAAAACAATACATTACTTTTGTATTCATACCAGTCGAATGGCGTGTTCATGGACACTGATTGAGCCACCTGTGTGTAAACTTCCACCTTTTTCAGAGGCTCTATTCTTCTTAGCTGTATCACACTTTGTGTGATACAAAGGCATGTTCGATTGAGCCAAGAGACTATTCCAAACAACATTTCCAATCCAGTCTGGTTTTTTACCATCTTTGCGGGCTTCCTTAAACATCTCTGATAGTCTATGAAAAGCTCTACAATGAAAATTTCTCTTTATTCTATGTTCATCCTCAGGATTCCATTTAACCTTCCTCTACTCAAGTATAAAAAAAATAAAACAATCATAAGCTGTAAACAATTAAAAAACAATTATATATAAAAACATTAGCTAATTCAGACAATATTTTTAACCACTGGCAAGTTAAAATAGAATATATTTTATACCTTAAATTGTTGGAAGAACATCTCCCGATCAGTCTTTGGGATTGCTCCCCATGTAAGCCATGGCTCAGAAAATTACTGCTTAATGGTTGCTATGATGGCCTTTGATGTAATTTTGGATGGGAAAAATCTGCAATAGAAAAATCAATTATACAAAATTTGTTATAGGTTAAATAGTAATATAGAATACAATATATTAATTTAAATTATATTTAATTCTTACCCTCCTCCAACTAGTCGAATGATAGTACGATCAGTAGATGAATCGACATCGTCTCGTACAGGTGATATGTCATTCAACTATATATCAGGAGTTGGATTAACTGTAGAAGTTGAATGTATATTTGGAATATCTGGAAATAATGCAGGTCCAACAACTGCAGAAGGGGATGATGTAGGTCCAACAACTGGGGAACGGGATGATGTAGTTCCAACAATTGGGGAAGGGGATGATTCAGGTCCAACAACGGGAGAAGGAGATGATGTACATCCAAATACTGGAGACAGCACAGTTGTGGATGTTAGACCTAGATTAGATGCAACAAGTGGGGCAAAGGATCGTGTCAATCTAGTATGGCCCTGTGATGGGATGGATCAACGATAAATGCGTATTGGAGTTGATCCAAAAGCATCAACAGTATCAGATGTTGACCCAACAGTCGAAGATGAGTTTGACTGAGTAGATGAAATATTTACTTGCTAAGATTTTTTGTGGGATAATAATTTCACCGCATAACGTTTCTTCCCCTTTCCCTTATTGGTATCAAGTTTAGGGGGAAGAGGGGGGTCACAACCTGCTGATGACATCTATAAGAGGAAACTGAATATTAATAATTATAATTCACATTTAATATCTACTAACAATAGATTCATAAAAAAATAAATTATATGAAGAAATGATAACAATAACATTTAACACAAAATAAGTCAAACAAATACCAAACTAAATTATACTTATACAAAACATTAAACTCATATTTTCAATCAGATTCAAAGTTAGAGATGTGAAAATCATCTTCAGATTCATCCTCTATATCTTGTTTTGAATCAACATCATTTTCAGAATCTTCCTCTACATTATCTTCTACTGAGTCATACTGATCTTCAAATTCTTCATATACATTAACTTCTTCAGAATCAATTATTTCTTCTTCAATTTGTTGTTGATATGATGATACATTTTGAATGTCTACTTCTTCGAAATTAACTTCTACATCTCGTAATCCAGAAACCTGTTCAACTTCAATCAATTCACCGACATGTGACATTTCATCAACTTGGTATGCCACTTCAGTTTGTGTCAAGTTAGATTCTATACGACCTCTCGATTTTATTTTCATTGCAACACACCAACCACGTTTCTCAATGCATGATGTTGGATAAGGAACATAATAGACTTGTCTTACATTATGTGCAATGATAAATGGATCATATGGCATATATCTTTTATCCATTCGAATATTCACAATACTATATTTTGAATCCACTTTCGTACCTCTACTTGATGGATCAAACCAATCACAATAAAATAGCACAACTTTCTTAGGAGAGGTTGAAGAATTATACTCTAACTCATATATGTGCTTAATAACCCCATAGAAATCATCTTCACCTCTTTCTGTAAGGCCCTTCACATGAATCCCACTATTTATCGTTCTTTTTCCTTCACTCCATGCATGAGTGTGGAATTTGTACCCATTTACAAAGAATGTGTGCCACTCTTTTACACAAGTTAGAGGACCATATGATAAATCTCTTAAGTGTTGGTTTCTGATGCTTAAAAGCTCATTATGAACCTACAAGGAATATTATATGGGGTCATTTGTGCATATTAAATCTATATGGGTTTAGAATTGATAGAAAGAAAATGACATGATGTATACTTGTTCCTTAAACCATGATGGAAAACTTGTATGTATATGACTCGTTGCATTTGATTCACTAATTTGTTGTGATTGTAAGAAAGAGCTGTGCACACATATCAAACATAGGGTCAAAGGCCATGTATATATAATAATATCAATAAAGTGAAAAACATATTTAATCAATTTATCTTACTCAAGATATGACCTAACTTCATTGCAATTGATCAAGAGATGAACATGTGCTGAGCGCAACTCTTCATCAGTTAACCAACGAGTTAACTCTCTCCCAGAATGACGTCCAGGTTGTTGAAAAAGAGATAATGTTGATGTGTCCATATCACGATGAATTAACACTTCATTCCTAATATTTCGTCGTGATAACATGAAATTTTTGAAATAATATGAACAAAAATGAGTTGTCTCATTTGGCTTTATTCTTTACTGATCGTTTACAAGTTCCCATGAATCTATGGAATGAAAGAACTATGTTATTATACTTGAGTAATTATAAGTCAATAAATATAGAAAACAATTAAAGATGTTATAACCTTTCAAACGGATACATCTACCTATATTGAACTGGACCACCAAGTCTTGCTTCATATGCTAGATGAATGGGGAGATGTTCCATAACATCAAAAAATGCAGGGGGGAATATTCTTTCCAACTTGCATAAAATAATTGGAATTTTCTCCTCCATCCTAATAAGGTCATCAATTTTTAAAGTTGTACAACACAAATCTTTAAAAAAAAGACTAACCTCAATAAGGGGATTGAGAACATGAATCGGTAAAGAATTGAATGCAACAGGAAGCAAGCATTCCATGAATATGTGACAATCATGACTTTTCATTCCATGCACCTTTCTCGTGTTCAAGTCAACACACCTTGTCAAGTTGGAGCAATATCCATCACGCATCCTAAGTTGCTTCATCCACTCCAACAGATGTTTTATTTGCTCTAGGCTAAGGGTGTAATTTGCTTTGGGTTTTAACATCTTTCTGTTCACATGAGACTTTAGCTCCAAGTCTCTTCGCTTACAATACAAAGATAAGTCCATTCTTGCCTTTTCATTATCTTTAGTCTTTCCATTTACATTCATCACAGTGTTAAATATGTTGTCGAAAATTTTTTTCTCTATATGCATAACATCAAGATTATGTCTTAATAAATTATCTTTCCAATATGGAAGATCCCAAAAAATGCTTCTCTTAGTCCAATTATGCCACTCCCCATAACCATCTATTCTTTGCACTCCTTCTTCAGTCACTTTAGGTAATTTCCTTACTCGATTCCAAATTTCTGTAGGTGTCAACCTAAGGGGTGGATCATCAATCTCAACTTCTCCCTTCCTAAAGGTATTTTTATTCCTTCTAAATGAGTGATTGGTAGGTAAAAACATACGATGACAGTCAAACCAACTATTTTTCCTTCGATACGTCAATCTGAATGCCTTGTTATGCTCCACGCAATGAGGGCATGCTAATTTACCCTGAGTTCTCCAACTAGACAGCATACCATAAGCAGGAAAATCATTAATTGTCCACATTAATGCAGCTCTCATCATGAAGTTTTGTTTTGTTGACACATCGTATGTGAGAACACCATACCATAACTTCTTTAAGTCATCAATCAAAAAGGCTCTAGAAAAACATCAATACCAACCTTTGGATTTGATGGACCTGGTACGATACAAGTTAAAAACATGTAAGGCGTCAACATACACATTTCTGGTGGAAGATTATATGGAGTTACGATGATCGGCCAACATGAATATGGTACATTTGATGCTTGAACATATGGATTAAATCCATCAGAGCATAAACCCAATCTAACATTGCGTGGCTTTGAGGCAAATTCTGGATATATTTCATTAAAGTGTTTCCAAGCTTCACCGTCACATGGATGACGTAACACACCATCAGTATTTTGGTTATCATAATGCCATGTCATTTGTGCTGCTATTTGCATCAATGCATACAATCTTTGTAGTCTTGGAATTATTGGTAAGTAGATCATGGTTTTTACCGGAATCGATTTTCTGTTACTTGTACCCACATTCTGCTGACGATACCTTGGCTTATGACAAAATTTACATTCAAGTAATGCCCCATCATTCTTACCATATTCATTATCATAAAAAAGCATACATCCATCAACACAACAATCAATCTTCTTACTTTGCAATCCCAATTTTGACACTAAGTTTTTCGCTTCATAGTAGCTTGTAGGCAAACCTCTTGTAACAGAGGGTGCTATTTTAATAAACATTTGTGAGATACGGTCCAAACATTGGTCAGCAACGTTCCAATTAGACTTGAGGGATAAAAGTTGTACAAATACTGATAATTTTGAGTGTAATGCACCTTCGTACAATGGCTTATTTGCATCAACCAATCTATTATAAAATCTTAAAATTTCTTCATTTGGAGTCTCTTCCATGTTACTTGTATTTGATGGTTGAAATAACTCGGGATCCCTAAGAGCATCAGATATCATCTCTTGCATCGATACAAATGTAGAATCTGATACAGAATCTATATCATTGATCTCCAATCTCATGTCATTATCATCATTATTCAAATGAAATTGAGGCATGTGTTCCCCATGATCGGTCCAAATAAAATAATTTTGCTTGAAACCATTTCTGTAGAGGTGAACTCTCACAATTCTGTCGTTCAAAATTTTTGTACAATCACATTTGATACATGGACATCTAATTCCCCCATCAATGTGATAGGAGTCTTGTTCTAAAGCTTTACTTATAAATTTGTCGACTCCTATCATAAATGATTCTTTTAAAGCACCTCTTCCTCTAGAACACCTATCATACATCCAAGTTCGATTTATCGAGAAATTATCCATGTTCTGTAAAAGGATGCAACAACTAATAAGAGAAATGTTAAGTATAGGAGTCATATAGGAATTTATTGTAAAAGTTGAAACTATTTTAGTTAACCAATTATATGTTATATCCATTGTGTGATTATTCTAAGAGACATTTAAGACCAAATTGTTAGTAGACATTTCATGATTTTTATATAATTTTATATTTATTTTTCTTGTTTATCCTTACCAAATATTATAAGCATTTATATTTTATATTAATGAATTTTCCACAACTTCCATTTCCAAATATTCTGGAGCAAATCGTAGGGACAAGAATATAGAGTAATTTTAATATAATTAAAAACTATATTCACAATTTCTTTATATGCTTGACTCCTCAAATTTTCTATTAAGGTTAGATACATTATTTCAAATTTAAATTTCATTACCTTGCAAACAAACAAAAGTTCAAAATAAAGTGAAATAAAAGCTTTGAAAATGTTAATTCAAATTTATATAAATTAAAAATTGAAATAAAAATAAAAAATATGCACTTTTTTTATACTATTATTTAATTATAAATTATAAGATATTATTAAAATAATAGAGCATACCTAAATACTTTTGTTGGTAATTTATGAAAAAATGAATTATAGTCTTACATTATTTTCTTTTTATTTCTTATTTTTCAAACAATTTGTAATATTTATATTTTGAACTCGTTGTTGATCATAAATAAGTATAAACCATATTACTCAATAATAATAGAAATAAGCTTGAAATTAATTGTAAAAATATTTACAACTGAATCATTTTTTATACATAAATAAAAATCTCATAAAATCCATATTAATTCAATTTTAAAAAAATCGTAGGGAGCCCACAAGCTGAAAGATGAAAGAAATAAGCATCTCTTCTATTATAGATAATTGATTAGTAAGCTACCACCCTGCAATAAAAAAAAACGCTAACGAGCAAGAAAAGGCCCCTGACTATAGTAGTTAGTATAGATAGGCGAAGGTTTGTAAGACTGGTAGAAACATAGAAAAGGTAATGGTGAATGGGTGCGATACCAACACGCACCCAATCACTCGCTCACACCCCGACACCAAAAACCAACGACCCAACACATACATAGAAACATTTGATCTGGTTTGATTCATTTCTCCTCGTAACTCCGAATCTCGCATGGCTCATCCAAGAGCCAACCTCTTGTTCCTCCTATGCCTTTTGTGTTATTATCTCCACGCCATTGCGGGGTATTCTCTCTCTGTTCCATTATTTCTGTATTTACTCTCTCGAGAACGATCCATCGTAAGGGTTGGAGATCCCATTAAGTATAGAGATATAAGGATATTACAATATTAAGTAGAAATATAACCGTATTGTGGTGATATTATAATATATATACCGGGTATAAACTTGTATTTACAAATATGGTTTAATATTAATTGGGTTCAAAATCCATTCTAAGTTAGAGGCACACAACAACACAACTTGCAATGCAAGTCTTGTTGGTTAATTGAATTGAATTTATGAATGAATGAATAACAGAAAGAGCTACTATGACGTACTTCAAATACCGAAAGGCGCGTCAGATGAGTAGATAAAGAGAGCGTATAGGAAGCTGGCGCTGAAATACCTCCCGAAAAGAACCCTGTCAACCAAGAAGCCAATAAGAAATTTGCAAAGATTAGCAATGGTATATATATGTGCCATTCATCAATTTTCCTATTACCTTATTATTAATTGATGAATCAATCAAACAGGTGATTAATTTCATTGATTAATTATTGTTTTGTTATATTGTTGAATCAATTGTGGTGATGACATTACATAGCGTATGAAGTACTCTCGGATAGTGAGAAGAGAAGCATTTATGATAGGTACGGGGAAGAGGGTTTGAAGCAACACAGTGCCGGAGGGGGTAGAGGTGCTGGGGAATGGGCTTCCAAGACATTTTCAGCTCGTAAGTTATGTTAGTGATTGTGTGTGTCTATTTGTATCTGTTTCATATCATGAGTGGGTTGGTTTGAGTGTTAAATTTGTGTTTCTTTGTTGACTGTGGAATTTGGATGCTTCTTTCTTTCAGTTTCTTTGGGGGAGCTCGACCCAAACCAAAGAGCTCACAATCCCCTATCAGAGAAAAGTGAGTAAAAACGTAACTGCATTTTCAAAAGAGGGACTACCCAGACCCTGTTTGAATAGAGAAAGATATATGGTCTATAAGTCGTCTAGGCGAGTAACGCCTTCGTATATATGCTCCCCCACAGCTTCAACGCTTAACCCGAGGGGAAATACAAAATGGGGTCCATACCTCTACTGGAACAATGTTCAAAGTTCGGCCTGGATTTGGTCCCAAACTGAATCCAAAGCCACTGTTGGATCCACTACTTCCAATCGGGGAACAAGTCCCCAAAAATGGAGAATACCCTGTTGGCGTCGACCCGGACCCAAGGCTTCCCCTTCCCACTCCAATGCAGCAGGCTCACCGGCCTAGGATGTAGTCCCCGACAAAGGCCAGGAAAATTATCCCCTATATTGTTCAATTCTAATAAATCCAAAACTAAGAACATTACACTAAACCCTAAACGAAGAACATCTCTATTTCTTATCAAAATCACAAACCATGCCATCGGTTCCAAGACAAAGTTCAAAATTCAAAGAGACAAATCTCAAAATTCAAAATCACAAATTTCAGTTACAATGTCTAGGTTGGGCAAGCTTGGATGCCCCTACTCCCAACAAGTTGCTGGCCGGGATCGTGAAACTATCGCCCCTAATTAGGTCAGGGGTGGCCGGCCCGGGGGTTACCCGCGATTGGTAATGGCAAGGTTACGCGCTGGCTAGGTAGCACAGCGCATCTGTTTCGGCTACAGGGGCGACGACGGGTGCTAACCCGGCCACCTAACCCAAAAATCACAAAAAATCAAACAGAATTACAGAACTGGGTGTTGTAGCTACAAATTTCTGCAAACCAATGGAAGAGAAAAAAAACCAGTAAAGAAATCTCACAAAAAACCAATAACTTACAATTTTCTTTGAATGAATTGAGGCTGTTATAGAGGCAAAGGCTTTTGCAATTCCAAAGGGCTCTCCCTGCAAGCTCAATGTATGTATAGCTCGTTGCCCTTCATTTGTCTACCAGCGGTGCCCAATGTAACCTAAAAAAGCTTAGGGTTTCTTTGTATTCTTTTAATATAATAATATTAATAAATAATAATATTTTCTAATAATATATATAATAATATTAAGAATAATAATATATTATTATTATTAATATTAATATTAAATAATTTATTTTTAAAAAAATTCTGAATATAAAAAAAATTATATTATAATTATCTATTATTTTATTTTATATGTATATTATAATTACTTACTGATTTATTCTGTAGGTAAAATCAATAGATAATATTATAATTACCTACCGATTTATACTGTATGTAAAATCAGTAGATAATATTATCATTATTTACCGATTTATTCTGTATATAAAATCAGTAGATAATATTATAATTACCTACCGATTTTTATCTGTGTATAAAATTCCGTAGATAATTAATTAATTTATTGTGATTAAAATATCTTTTTATGAGTTTTTTTTCTCTTCTAAATATGAAATATAATATATATATTTATTCAATTACAAACACATACTACTAGAAATATTATGGGTACCTTGTATTAATTTTTATATTTAATTATTATATATTTTTTTGTTAACAGTTAAAAAATTGATTTGTTTTAACTTTTTTAATATTAAATGATAAAGATGATAAAAATGATATAAATGACAAAGATAACATAGATGACAGAGATTGAGAAGAGTATAATAATAAATTAAAAGACAATAGAAAAAAATATAGAACCTAATTAAACTAATTGAATTGCAATGTAAAAGACAATAGTAAGGTTAATCCAAGATCAACAATTAAGTTCTTATTTGAAAGGAACAAGACAATTTTTAATCGGACAATAAAACTCTTTTAAATCAATTAATCACAATTTAAGAAATTCATTTACAAATTTATAATCCAAATGTTTTGAGATCAATTCAAACACATATGCTAGTTTCCTTCAATTGACTTGAGTAATGAACAATTTATGTCAATACGTTGGAATTATCAAATCATCAATGCAGTTGTATCATTATTAACAAAGCACCAACACGCTAAAAAACATCTAGAATTGTCAAGTAAAGGAAAACAGATCAACTTATGTGCAAGGACTACCATCCCAAGGTGCCTCTATATAAATAACATGATTCGAATTGAATGAACAATAAATTATCATTAATGCGACCACACTCTTAATAATTCTATTGAAATTTAAGTGTTTTTTTTACAAAAAATTGTGATGAGATTATTGTGTCTTCTAAATAAAATTCTTTAAGATAGAATTCCTTTTGTGTCAAATCTTCTATGTGAAGTTATCTCATTGTTGTGAACGTTTTGAAATATTTCCATATCTTTTCTAAAGAGAGTTATGTTGTAATAGAACCTTGATCGCATTAAGGATGAACGGATCATACACTCTAATTTTACGGAACAAAAATTAAAAATCGAAAATGAGGAAAAGGGTAAGAAATGGAAAAGATGCCACAACCATTCCTAATTAATAAGTCCAGTAAGGATTCACCACTCTGAATTCTAAAATTTAAAGATAAGAACCAAGAGTTCCACTCAGGAACCTAGAGAGAAATCACCTCACACAATGCAAAACTTTAATTATGAAAATCTGAATTCGGAGTACAAGAGTCAAGGTGAGAAGTATTTATACTAGTTCCCTAAGACCACTAGACTCATCTACTAATTAGGCTCATCTAATTAAACATTCTAAAAATAACACTTAAAATCTAATGGAAAATATAATATGCAAATTCAACATTCCACACACCATAGTCATGGACAATGGCTGACAGTTCATAGACAAAGGACTCAAAGAATTTTACAAAGGGTTAGGCATCTAGTATGCCACTAGTTCAATAAAGCACCCACAGGCTAATGAGCAAGCTAAAGTCGCTAACAAAGTACTACTGAATGAGCTGAAAAATAGGCTGGGTGGCGAAAGGAAGGTGGACAGAAGAGTTGGTAGAATTCTTATGGGCATATAGGTGTACACCCTAGTCAGAAATTGGGGAAACTCCCACAGCCTCACCTATGGAGTGGATGCAATGATTCTAGTGGAAGTGGGTGAGCTTAGCCCAAGAAGACAATTGATAGATATGGAGACTAATGAAGAAGGTATGAAGGTGGAGTTGGAGTTACTGGCAGAGCTGAGGGACAAAGCTTATCTCCGACAGGAAGCATGCCGATAAAGAGCTACAAGAAGATTCAACTCAAAAGTAAAATCGAGAAGCTTTGAAGGAGACCTTGTATTTCGAGTAAAAAGTTTTGCGTGAAGAGATCCGGCTAAGGAGAAGTTCGTATCAAACTAGGATGGGGTCGACAGTAGCCTCAGGTGCCATCTCTCAGATAGTAGGGTTAGCGACTACCACATAAGAGGGACTTGACGACGAACCAATACTCTGCCTAGTAGTCTCCCCTACTAATAACCCCGATAACTTCTCGGAGCTAGAAGAAGAAGAAGAAGACATACCAGACGAAAAATTTTCAAAAGAGAAGAAGATTGCAAATGAAGAAAGGGATGAAGAACTTAGTCCTTGCTTCCTTATTTATAGAAGTTGGGAGTAGTTATCCAAGCGTTGTCAGCCTCCCCCATTAAAACCCTACCCATCTAACGGGCAAAACCATCATTACCCTATGCCTCGAGCCTCGCACCAACCAATTGATGTGCATAAAACTGTTCAACTTTCCAAGAAACCTCCCACGTGGGTGTAATTTCCTTTTAGTTTTTAAAATCTCTTCATTTCTCCTAAGGTCTTTCATAGCCTTAACCAAAAGGCTCCTAGCCTCATGAGTCATTCACGACTTAGGGGGATCGTGTATAGGTAGCCTATCCGATCATTACAAAAATAAACTTAATTATCCATAAAATATTTCCCACAGATTTTTTTTTTGTAGAAAAAAAGTTAATTATCCATTGAATATTTTCTCACAAATTTAATTTTATGGAAATTTTATATAAATTTGTTTGTGGGAATTTTTTTATAAATTTGTTTATGAAAACATTTTCCATTGACTTGTTTATGGGAAATTTTCCATGAATTTGTTTGTAAGAAATTTTCCATGAATTTTTTTGTAGAAATAATTTCCTATTAACTTTTTACCTATAAATTTGTAATAGTGAAAAATTTATGGTAAATTTGTGAGAAAAATTGTATTTCCCATTAATTTTAAGTATTACCCACAAATTTTATTTTATGAAAAATAAGATTTTTTTTTTGTAGTAGATAAGCTCTCTGATAGGCTAAATCCTACCTTAATTATGGATTATTTAAGCTAAACAAAATTACTAGACCGAAGTAAGCAATGACTACCATCTTGACCTAGGCTCATATATAGAGCTCATTTGATAAGATTATAAATAAGTAATAAATGTCAAGGTAAAATTAGATTCTATAATCATTTTCACTGTAGTAAGTATAATATATATTGATTTAAATGTTAAGTGTAATCAACATGTACATTCCTCAATGATGAATGAAAAGCTTTAAGATTAAGAGTCAAAGATGAGAAACTCATGAATTAAGGAGTAAAGTAAAAACATGGATTGAAATCTTTTAAAGTATTTGCCATCGATAGTAACGTTCCGACAATAGGGAATAACTTGATTCTTTTCATAATTAAGAAAAAATTGATTTGAATGGGACGTTACGAATCATCCTACAATCCATGGCCCTCTGCCAAGTCTAACACTATCTCCAACACCCCTTTTCTTCCATGTAAGCAACAATCTTAAGCATAACTTAAATTGACTTTGCAACATTAACAATGAAAAAATTTTGCTCCTCTCGCATTGCCATGATTTCTTTTACAAGTTAATGCTATCAATGGTACATGTTCAACTCAATATTTACTCATCACATCTTCCCTAGGGCCATCATACCTGTGTGTCTAATATATTGTGTACACCGCATTATGAACCTACAAATCAATATAAAGTTAAAAACATAAAAAATAAACATATTGTTTTTCATGTACACAACAAAAACAAGTTTTCCTCATATTCTCACAAGGAAAAAACATGAAATGTTTTCCAAAATGATGAAAATGAACTTAGCAAGAGAGAACTCAAGGAAATGTCAATCAAAGATGCAAGATTACTAAAAATGGAGAGAGAAAAAGATAGTCATAAAAAATAGTCAGCATCATGGGTCAATCTGGCCTATCATGTTTAAAATGGACTGAGCTGACAAATGTTTTTTTTTTTTTTTTTTTGTAATTGATGGTGAAATGAAACTAAATCCAATAACAATTTGGTCCACATGAATACTCTAACATCTTTAATTCTTTAATTCACTATATATTTTGTGAAATTTAATTCTTTATTATCAAGTCTTAATTTTCATGTATCATGTTTTGCTAAATAGACAAGAATCTAAAAAGTAATTATTTTTAAATATATTTTTAAATCCAACATATAAGTCAAGTTCATTTTGATAAGGGTGATGATGATACATATACATCAAAATTTTTAAAACACCCCATCAACACCCTTCAAAATATATTTTTAACATTTTTTTAATAAAAATTTTGTCAGAAAAGTACTTGTAGTAACAAAATAATAACAAGAAATTGGTATTTAATGGGTGTTGGAGGATTTAAGGGTATATGTTTATCACTTGTGTTTTGATAACTATATAGACAGAGAATGAGAGAAAGGGAGGTCGGTGTTTAGGGTAGGAGTGTATGTGTCTTTTATGGGGTTTAGATAGCATTTATGGGGTTACCTTAGTTGGCCCGAACATTAGTTCAATGCATTTATTGGACTTCTTAGCCATAGTATCGTGCCTGTAGTATATAAGTCCTAAGATTCTAAATCTAAAAGCACTGTAACATGTATCTTCCACAAGCTATTTTGATCCATCCAAGAGAGGCCATTCTCTTTCTCTCTCCTCTTTGTCTCATATCTCCATGTCTTGTTACCTCCCAAGGATCGCTCTTAAGAGATCCACTCTTAACATTAGCTTTTGTCCAGAACGCAGAAAAGAAAAGAGAAGTAAAGTCCAAATGAACTTTTGAGGGTCCAAATGAACTTAGACATGATATACTTGGGCAAGAACCAACATGACCCCAAAAGATTAAACTTGTGGATGAGAGGTCATTATTCATATGTATACATCACAAGTAGCACCTATTATTTTATATGTACAATCTAGACTTGTTTCGTCCATAATGTCATGCATTCACCCACTCAAATATGAACAATCCTAACGGGCCACAACCATGGTCTAGACCTGTATAGTCATTTCAAACGAGCTGGTGTTTCACATGCCACTGTTTTGGTGCTTTCAATTCTTTGTTTGTTCTATTGAGAATTTCCATGGGGTAGCATTAATGCTGGCCCGAGAAAAGATTAATTGATAAGGCAGATTGTCCACGGAACAAAGTGTTCAAGGTGCTGGTCTGGTCCTCATAATGGACAACAAACTGAGACTATTTTTCGTCATTCAGTTATTGCTACATCCATTGAAATGTTCTTTGGTTTCCTATAGATATGTTTCATTGGAGGCAGTTCTGTTAAAGATATGGTTGAACACTAATGTAAGCACCTCTCCCAGTAGAGAATCAATTTTTCTTTTCATGGCTACATCCATTGGATTGTCCATCATATGTCCATTGGCTAAATGTAAGCACCTCTTGTATATTCACAGACACAGTCACATTACAAGTTGATTGCATTGTAGTATTTCTCTAGGCTTGACTGTTTCTATTTTCAAAAGTTGAAATGGGGTTTAAATGTCAGTCTTGTGTCCTTGTCAACCAAGGCACATCTCATAGCTGGTTGGTTTTGGAATCAGTTGCACTTTTGCATTCAATCATGAACTCTCAGCTTGTGTATGGTCCACTCTTACACAACTTCATTGGAGATAGCACTTCATGGTGATGGTAATGTGGTATCATTGTCCGCTAGTGAACATGAGGGTGGACTGACAACTAGGCCTGCTTGATTAGTGGTGGCAGCCTTGGGATGAGGAGTACTGCCATTGTCCACCCAACATGCCATGAGACCATGTCTTTGTTGCTTACATTGTCTCTTCTGATATTTAAGGATGTTAGGTTTGATCTGCCACATGAGGATGTTCTACAGGTGCAGTAGAACAGGTCATACTCCTACTCTAGCTATTGAACACTCCCATTTGACAAAAACATGTTGCCATACCAATTTATCTTTCGCTTGTAATGGGGGAAGAGATAGAAAGTCAATTAAAAGTATAGTTTGAGTGGTTAAGATCAACTCATGGAAACATTCTTGAATTAGTACAAAAAAAAAAGCATTATCAATGTACATACATATTCTGTGTATATCATATTCAGTAGGGGTTGCATAGCACAATACCACCAATTACAAGGGCATATACTAGTGAGTAATAAGGTAAGTGAGCATAACCATCCAAGTATTTGATAATTGCTTCAGATAAACGCTTCAATATATTACTATAGAAATCATGAGAGGAATGAATTTTGAAGTGGTGATTGTGAATCAAAGAGTTTCTTTATTTAAGCCATTGAAAGTGTGATTCAAAGGCCGTCTTCCAGCGAAACAAGATAAACTATAAGCAGTACTTCAACAGTACTAAATAGTACATGACATGAATGTAGACTTACAATTACTTAAAAATTGTAGATGATATTGTGCTGCAATGTTCCTTTTTTCATGAAGAATACTACATAGATTATCTAATTTGTATAAAAAATTGATTTTTTCTAGTGTATAGTCCTCCTCCCTACGCAGCCCCTTACCCATAGGAGTATGTTTTTGTGGATTTTCTTAGGTCCACCTGCTGAAGTTCATAGTGGACATTTGCATGTGAATAGAACAAGTTCTGTTTCTCACATTAGAAGCTAGTATAATATAAGTAAGCAGGTGAATGATGGGCCCTTGTGGTGAAGAAGTATAGTAACCATCCCATGTGTGTATTTTTAATGCTATTATCAGTGAATGTCTCCAATTAGAAGAGGTTAGAAACATGTAATAAAGCCAAGAGAAACAAGACATATCCGAGCTGTTAAATGCAGTTTGGTTTGGAAAAAACTGAATGTCCAACTGATTTGGGGTTGGTGAGGTGAAGAATTTAGATGGGGATTCAGTTCAAAATCTTATGAAATTATTTTGAATCAGTTAGCATAGCACTCATATGGGCTGTTTCTACTTGTTGAGTCCTGTTTGAGAAGGTGAACTAGGTCATGTATCAGTAATGTCAAGCTTCTACATTGAATTAGATTCTGTTGGTAGGGACAAATATTTGTAGTATTTTCTGTGTTTACCATTCCTGTAAACAAGGTAACCTTATCTATCCATAGTCAATGTTAGTCATTCGCTATGTTGTGGTGTCTATGTTGGTTAATAATCCATTCTATAGTTTACTGAGTTCATGACAAAATTGTCTAAAGAAACTTACCAAGTTTCAATTAATTTATCAGCATTTTAATATTTGACAAAATAGCAATCTCTTAATTTGATCCTCTAGGTAGGTTGTCTACATTTTCTAGATGATTCTGAACTAAGTGAGAGAAAGGTTTTATTTGATGTTTACAAGAAATAAAGCCTTGGAGTGTTTTGTCACTTCCTGTAATAGAAGTGTCAAGTGAATTCTTAACAAGCATGGACAGCACAAGGAGTCCTTAAGCTTGAGGGACCCTTGTTGGCTTCAATTAATGATATTATTTCTCTTTGGCCTCTAGACAAAATTGTGTAACTTTGTCCTTGTTAAGGGTAACAATTAATTTGATTAGTAATTCATTATAGTGGTTCTTAAAGCTCATATTTTAAGAGGAATTCTAACTGGTTCCACTATAATTGCTAAAATTGGTTTTAGGAAAAAGTACATCATTAAATTGCACACCAAACTTCTCATTTATATTAATTCTTTTTATTTAAAAAATTATTTATCGTAAAATAAGTTTGTAAATAATATTTAAAATAATTGAAAAATATAATTTTTTTTACAAACTTATCACAAACTTTCTATTACGATCAATTTATAAGTAAAAAATTAGGTAAGAAATTATTTTTCACCAAAAATCTATAAAAAAGTTTTAACAAACAAATTTATGAAAAATTTCGTAGAAACAAATCTATGAAAATTTTTTTTTATGAAAAATTTCTCATAAAAAAATTTATAACAAATTTTTATAAAAATAAATCTGTGAAAAATATTTAATAAGTAATTAATTTTTTTTATAAAAAAAATTGTAAAAAATATTTCATAAATAAATAAACTTTATTTTTATAATATTTCTTTATTTTCCATCACATGTATTAGCTTCTCTTTTGCCTTTCTTTTCTCTTTCAACTTCTTTCTCCTTTCATCCATATACTCCAAAATCCTGATTTATGTTTAACTTTTGTCTAAAAAGTAATACCACTTATAAGTACAATTGTTTTAGAAATGTTGCTGCTTAAGTTAGAAAAAGGCCAAGTTCAAATGAGATATGCATTTATTATTAGATGAGACCTATTGGAATCATGTGTCTTTCTTTTGTAACTGCAGTAGTTAAGGAGACAAGGGTCTTAATATACTTTTTATTTGTCTGGAGGATGTGCTTAGTTAGATAAATATCAACATTTTAAGAATAAAATACTTATCATCAAGTTGCTCTAATAAGATATACTTCAAATTTTTTAAGTTATTAATTATGTCCGTACGCATTGAAGATAAGAGTTTTTACTTTAGATTTGCCATAAAAAACTTAGGAGAATTATTATACCCATCTGTGAAATTCATATTTGACAATGGTTTTGATGAAAATAGAGCAATTATCAGCAGTGAATCTAAAATCTTAAGTTAGTGAAGACAATTAAAATATTTTAGTGGAGAGAATGGATAGTATGTTTCAAATTTTTGAGAAAGAATTAGTTAAATAAATAAAAAAAACATGATTTATTAAATGTGAGAGAATGCATTTGCACCCTTGGAATCTAAGTGCGTCCGCCACTAGCAATGTCTATGACCCAGTTCATGGAATTTTCAAGACAAAAAATTTATAGGACAAAACAGGGTTTTGGATGGCAAATATAAGCAATCCGTGATATCTCATTAAGCTCAAAGTTGGCTGATTTTCAAGTCCATTTTAAAATCCTTCATGTTGAAGGCATTCGATCTTAGGGAAAAGAAAAAGTAATTTGGTTTTTCAAAATTTTGCTCCAGAAGCCAGAATCTGGAAAACTTGTTTGATTAGTGTAAAACCCAAGTTTTGATTGTTCATAATATTTTAGCAATAATGCTTTTCTAACTCTTATTAAATTTTTTTTTTCAGTAGATAAATATATTTTATTTCTATTCGGTTGTACGTAATAGATTGAGTATAAATATAATAAGTTTAACCGAATTTTAAAAAAAAAATACACATGAAATATTATTATAATTATTATTCAAATTTTATTTTATTTTATTTTCAAAACAGACCCAATAGTGTAATTAATTACCAGTCTTAACTCCGTTAGTCCATCTTTCATTGTTTATCAATTGGTTGTTTATTTTTATTTACTTTAAATATTAGTTGCTTTAAGAAAATAAGAAATTAAGAAAGTATTAATTATTTGTAGTGATACCTTGATTTATTACTATCTTCTTTAAATATTTAAATAATTCTCAATTATATTCTATCCCTTTTAATAGGGAAATTTTTAGTAAAAATGAACTTTATAATAACAATTTATGTATTTACTAATTATGTCATAAGCATACATTAAAGGGTAGCTTTCTTCATACAATCACCTAAAAAAGTGTTCTTAAGACTATTAAGTGAGTATCTGGTCAGGATAATTCATCACAAGCCTCTATAAGTATATAATAACTAGGTTAAATGTACCACCATGTATTCTCCACATTCTAACATGTGATTGAGAACATTTAATATATTGAATTCTTATCATTTGAAGTATGAATCTTACACTAATCTTAAACATATATTTAAAAAAAAAAAAATTATACTTTTTCTACACCAAATTATATGTTGAATGTTGTCTTTAGCTTTCAGCACAAGTAACTTGTATTAATTAAAAATTTTTACAAAAATTATTTCTCTTAAACTTAATTTTGTTAAACATTTCTTTAAACATTTAGTGATGTATATTAACATAAATATAAACATTTAGTGATGTATATTAACATTAATATCGAGTGTTTTAAAAAATATTGTTGGATATATAAATATCATGCGAGTGTTTTAAAAAATATTGTTGTTAACCTTATCCATCATTCTTAGCTTTGTTTTCCGAACCTTGTTTCTTGCTTCAAGTTGTGTAATAAGCTGCTTAAAGATCGCACACTTTTATATTCTCTCTGTGATATTTCAATAGAAATAAGAGTGAGACATATCAATAATAAAAGGGATTACTAAGAGTGAAATATTCCAAGTTTGTATCAAGTATTTATTAAAGATTTTTTTTCTTTTAATATAGGAAGTTTGGGAACTGAATTTAGGTGATAAGGAGCGGGACTTTTTGAATGATAGAAATATTGTGAGAAATTTTCAGCTTGTATTGTGAGTGTTCATCACCCTCTCTTAGCCTTATCTTGAATGTGATTCAAGTGGCGGCATCACCACTTATCTTGGATATCTACCAATTCAAGTGGCGTGACTCATTTATTGTCATTTCACTTCATTTGATTCTTATCTTCTTTCCATGTTCATATGTTTATTACATTCTACTTATTCTATGTTATGTTGATTTTTATTTTTATGTGCCTAACATGTTTTTGATTAATTGTTCCAATATTATATTTCATTTTCCTCCTCTTGAATCCCATTTAAAATAATCCTTCACATCTGGATAACATCATGTTATCTTAATGCCCAGTGGAAATTTTCTTTCAAATTTTCCTCTAAAATCAATTTAATCATCAACTCAAATCATAAAAGAGGCATATATATATATATATATATATATATATATATATATACTCTTAATTATTATGAATCTAAATTATATATTTCATAATTTTTCATGTCTCTATAAATTATTTATGAGCGTAATCAATCCTGCAATGTATTTGGTACATTTTATATCCTTCACTCAAATATTAATTATTCATCTCAATTTTTTTAATTAAATGATATATGGAAAGTGAAAATTTATGGGAAGAAAAGATAAAAAATGTTTAAAAATTATGAAAAATAAAATTATTTAAATTAAACAAAAATGTAAACTAACATAGAATAAAAAAATTATTTATTATTAATAATTTTATTTATTATTTTTATCATTTTAATGTTATTTCTAAAGCACTTTTTAATATTATATTTATAATGTTTAATACATATAATCGATTTTATTTTTGACAAATAATGTAATTATTTACATAAAATTTTATATTTTTATGTAAAAAATCGACATGCATCTTATATTTAAGAAATATACACTTTTCACATAAACAAGCAATATACTTCATTATACATGTTTTCATTATGTTTTCCATATTTATTTGTGGTTAGAATAAATTTAATTGCGTAACAAATTTCTTTCACAAATCTCATGATAATTTTCTAAAATTAGAAATTGCACCCTTGAATTTCAAATTTGATAATGAGTCTTAAGATTAATTGTATTTATTTAATAAAAATTAATTAAACTCGATCTTTACACATGACTAAATTATAAGGTCCTAAGTTATGTAACTGGATTCAGTTAGAAAGTATGCTTCCCATAAATTATTTCAATGCTATTTATACTAAGGGTTTGATTCTTTTCTAACTTTTCAGCATGTGAACTGCTATAATTGTTTTGAATGATGTTACAATTTTACATGTGGGTCAAACTCATTATTTCTATGAAAATACGTACATTTATTTTATTTTTTTAAAATTTAATCATATTTCAATACATTCTGTGATCCAGTAATAATTAGAGAACTATTTATGATTAGTTTAATAACGATCCAAAAATTTTATTAAGATAGACTTTAATATCATATTAGTAGTGAATTTTAAACTTAATTCATTCTTATAAATTAATTCAATAAGATAAAGTTTACACAACTTTTTATATATATATATATATATTAATTTGACTATATATTTAATTATTATAAATTATTTAACACATAATATTTAATATTTATGTTTAACTCACACTATTCAAGACAACTATAATATATTTAACGAAAAATTATTTTTCTTATACTTAATTTTATTTCTTTATATCTTTAATATATTATTGAATGTAAATATAATATATTCTAACAAATTAGAAATATTAGATAAATATTATTTAAAAATGTAAGTATTGATATAGTATACATAAATGTTCGTATTTTTATTATGTAGTGTATATGTATTATAAAGAATATTGTTATGTAAACTCTTGAAATTAGATTTAATTCTTAAGGCATGAGATGTGATGGGGCAATCGAGTTGAACCCTACCAGTTGTCACAAACATGGAATCTTTGGGACACTAATTATAGGATACAAACTTTTTACTATTCACAGAAAATGACATAGTAAGTTAGAACATCTTATTCTCAATGTGTTATATCAACATGATAATGAACCTTACATGAAGATCCATCATAAGATACTCAAATTGTGAAGAGGAAAATTGCTTCAAATTTGTTGCCTAGCTGCTTTAAATCTACACCAAAAAGTTGAGAAAATCTATCATGAAAATTATTCACTTAGATTAGTCCTAGTCTCAATCTTATCAAATAAAGTCTATTCCATGGAAGCAAAGAGGAAAAAGGACTCAAAAATCTAAGATGAAGCCTAAAACGGAAATATTTTAGAGACATTTTTTCCTTTTCTTTTCATCAACTTTTTTTGGGGTTTCATATTCGACCAATAAATGTTCGATGCAACCAACCCTTATATTTGTCCTTGTTAACCAAGTTTGTGATTGAGAAGAAAAAAAACACATTCACTTCTAATCATCAAGACAATATTTTAAGAAAAAAATAGATTAAATTAGATTTTCTTTCTAATTTAGTTACTTTTAATTTAATCTGATTTAATTTTTTAGGATTAGATGATAAATTTTAAATATTATACTGAGATTCAATTAAAATTATTAAATATTATTATTAATAATATAATTAATTAATTTTATTATTTAAATATGTATTTTTTTAAAATTTAATTATTTAATTATATACATATTAAATAATATAGTTTATGTAAAAAAAAAATATACTAAAAACTCAAAACTATAGAATATATTTATAAAGATTCATGACCCAACTCAATTGGTATATTATTTTAAAAAGATGTAAAAATTTAATTTAGGATTTGTTTGGATGGAAGGATAAATTTGAGACTCAATTGGTATATTATTTTAAAAAGATGTAAAAATTTAATTTAGGATTTGTTTGGATGGAAGGATAGATTTGAGAGAGAAAAAAAAAGAAAGAAATAAAGATAAAGAAAAGAGAAAGAGAAAACAAGATTGTTTGAATTAAAATAAATAAATAGAAATGAGAAAAAAGTTAAATAATTTATTTTATTTTTTATATTTTAATATTATTTTTAATTATTTATTATTATTAAAATAAAAGTATTTTTATTTAATTTTATATTTTATTATTATTTTTTAGTTAATTATTATAAAAATATAAATATTATTAATAATTATTTAATTTTTAAATATTATTTTAAATATTATTTATTATTTTATAATAATATAAAAAATATAAAATATTAATAATTTTTTATTATAATCGATTTCTTGTATATAAAAGGTATTTATAATTACTTTCCTTCTAAATATTTGCAAATTGAGTAGAATGAGAGAGACATGAATTTGTTTTCAAAACTTTAATATTCTTCTTTATTTATGTTAAATCATTACATATCTCCACTTCTTGGTTTAATTTTAATGATGAATTTAACTAAATTTGCCTCAACTTTTATATATATCCTAAAAAAAGAAAATTACTAATAAATATGAAAATAAGTATGAGATTACAAATGAAATTAAAATTATATGATTTGACTTAATGAATGAAATATTGTACACGTATAAGCAGTATGAATATAAGAGAAGAAATTGCAAAAACCAAAAAGCCTCATCATCCTTGGTTTCCTAAAGAAAATCCCGAAAATGGTTGAAAACTTGGGCCATGGGAGAGGGCTAAGTACCTAGG
Organism: Macrotyloma uniflorum; assembly: GCA_016859785.1. Taxonomy (NCBI): domain Eukaryota; kingdom Viridiplantae; phylum Streptophyta; class Magnoliopsida; order Fabales; family Fabaceae; genus Macrotyloma; species Macrotyloma uniflorum. The sequence continues at coordinate 1,481,307 of BDMB01000040.1, forward strand.
TTTCTATGCTATTGTTATTCTTACAAAAGATATTGTTAACTTGTTTTTACATGAACAAATTCCTAGCTAAAAGAAACATCATCACTGAGAGTTAATTCAGAACTGGGAAATGCAACGTTTGTGACAAGCACTGGTACGATGTTTATTTTGCTTGGTCTCTTGTTTCCAAACTTGGGCAATATCTTGAGCAATTTTGATAGCATCAAAAGATGCACCAGAGAGCCCTCTCTTGGTGAACCCAACAGCATAAAGCCCAACATTTCCTTTCCAACCATTTGGGAATCCACACTTTGGCAAACCATTCTTCGAGAAAAATTCACCTTCCTGCACACAATATAACCAAAATCATTAATACAAAATCAAATACAGTTACTATTCAAAAAGGGCCAAAACCAAGAAGCTTCTAAAATAAATGGGGGTTGGAATAAAGGACAAGAAAATCTACCCTAAAAAGCTACAATCTTCTATATTTAATAATAATAAAACCAAAAAAATGTTTTCTTTTGACACTAGAGACTGGACACTGAACATTTTTCTTCCAAAAATGAGTTGTGGAATAGAAAGTAGAAATAATTTCTCACCTGAAGCCAAGATGGGACATTGCTACGGTACCCTGTTGCAAGTACCACTGCATCAATATCTTGCTTTTCTCCATTAACAAACTCAACGCAGTCATTGGTGAACCTCTTTATTGCTGGAACAACTTTTATGTCACCAGATCTAATTTTCTCCAAGGTGCCAATGTCTAAAACAGGTGTCTTACCCTTTGTGTTCTTCAACAACAAAGGACCCTCCAAAGGCCTTTTGAGTCCAAACCTCTCTGTGTTCCCCAGCACCAACCATGCCAACACCAATAGAATTTTGTCAACCACCCAAAGTGGCAACCATTGTAGCATCAAAACTGCTAATTCGAACGTTGACTTCCCAAACACTTCTCTAGGCAACACATGAACCTGCCAAACCAAAAACAGAACATTTCATTCAATTATCAGCCTCAAAATTTCTCTCTCTTGTTCAAAACACAAAACTGAAGGAAAAAACTTCTAAAAGTATCTTTTTTTATATGATATTTTATGTTTCTCGTCTCGACGATTTGTTTTCATGAAAAATAACATAAGTTGGTCAAGTTAAACTCTGATTTTGATCAAATGAAAATACTGAAAACAGTTAAAGAACTATATCTAAGTTCTGTCCAACTATTCACTCTACTGAAGTGAACAGTGTAAAGAAAGCAAATGGGTCATTGTCATTGATATTTTATCGCATCCATTATTTGTTACACACTTTAGATTTTTGTAAGAAATGAGAAGAAACATGTTATGGACTTACCGAGCTACGAACAACAATGGAAGGAGAAGCATTGTGGTTACATAAGTCAAGTGAGAGCTCCATGCCAGAGTTGCCACAACCAACAACAAGAACTTTCTTCCCCTTGAATCTTTCCCCACACTTATACTCACATGCATGAATAACATCCCCTTTGAATTCTCCCAACCCTTCTATCTCAGGCATCACACACTCCGCATTCTCACCAGTCGCAACCACCAGCCACCTACAAATGTACTCAAACTCGTTCTTCATTGGGCCACAGGTCGAAACGGTTTTCACCCTCCATAACCCACTGGTTTCATCGTACCTGGCTGATTGGACACACTCGTTGAATTGTGGGTTGATCTCAAAGTGTCGTGCATAGGATTCGAGGTAGTCTATGAACTGTTTCTTGGAGGGGTATTCAGGGAAGTCTTGTGGGAATGGAAGATTAGGGAGCTGACAGAACTGTTTAGGAAGATGGAGTTTCAATCTGTCGTAGGTACGTTTTTGCCATAGTGAGGCTATGCATTCAGCTCGTTCCAGAACCATGAAGGGTACCCCTTGTTGTTTCAGACACGCTGCTGTGGCTAGTCCTGAAGGACCTGCACCCACGATCACAGGACCGTTGACCCAAATGCAACGTTTTGAGAGCATCTCCTCATAGTCAACTAGGCGAACTAAATTCTCCATTTTCACACACATGTGTTGTATTTGTGAGTTTTTGCCTTTTGGGGTGACAAAGAAAAAGAAGTTTAGGATGTTGGGAGAGAGAGTGAGAGATGATTTTCTTTTAGGTTTGAGAATGAGTTTGGATTGAAATGGAGATAGGGGTTGGAGGGGCTTAAATAGGGAATTTGAACTTGTGACAAAAGTGTGGAGAGTTAATGAGAATTTTCATTGTTATCATATCACTTTATATTATCATGATTGAGATAAGTCACACTAACATACTAACATGTGTTCTTTAAAACAATATTGATTTTTAGTATATATTTTAAATATGAAAAGGTTTCAAAGATTTTTTTTTTACAAATGATAAAAATGGAGAAAAAAAAAGATAAAAGTAAATATAGATTTTATATATATATATATATATATATATATAATTAACTCATTAATATTAGTTATAAAAAATATGAGAGATCTTTCATGACAAAAAAGAAATATTTTACAAATTCTCATCTTGATGAAGTGTATAATAAAAGAATAGTCCAATCACTAAGAAAGGATAAGATAATAATTTATATAAAAAAATATATTTACTATTCAATAATAAGTTAGAATTACTATTTTCAAATACATTAAAAAAATATTAATTTAAATATAGTGTTTTTATTTATGTGAATAATTTATGATGTAACATAATGTGACATTTATCATTTTACATCGTATTAAGTTATGAATAAAAACATATTACTAGTAGCTGATAATTTGGTGAGGATTTAACATTTATTCTTTCCTTGGAAAGTTTTCTTCCATCATCACCGTTACATCAACAAAGTGTTTTTTTTTTTATATATATATTTAATAAAAATGAGATTTTTTTTTTTCTAAGTAATCACATCTTATCAATAACAAACAAGTATATAAATCTACCAAGAGGCTGATGATGTGACGGAAGTGTGGTAGGCCCCAAAATAATTGGACACGCGAGTTGTAGGGTTGTTTCGGGCCACAAAGCCCATTCCGCCAGCCCAATTTTCACACCACGCGGGGTGCCATGTGTCAGTCCCAAGTTGTCCAACTATATTTGTTCATTAACTTCCATACTTGCTTTCTACCTTCCAACCAAATACAAAAACAAAACTCTCCCTAACCCTCTTTACAAATCCTTACCTAAATAATCTCCAATATCTAATACAAATCTTATAATTCTACATCCTCATTACAATCAAAATATCAAATAATTAGGAGAAAAAAAAAATTCCACGTATACTATTACAATAATACTAAACTATATATATATATATAATATAATATTTTAATTTGGATTGGTAAAGAAATTCTTAAATCATTTGTCTTAATTCTATAATATTTATTAGAATAAAATCACTTTATTTGATTTGACAAATATTTATAAAGGTGTGATATTAAAAAAATTTTACATCATCTTTGTCTCGATGACTTATAAATTTATTGGATAACTTTACTTAATATTAATTAATTTTATGCTAAAATCTAACATGACATACAAATATTTATCTCATCTTTCTTACTTATTATAATAAATTTACTTGATTCAGCAAATATTTATAGAAAAATAATGTTAAAAAAAAATTATATTATCTGTCTCAATTAAAATACTTATTAAAATAGAATTTAAAAATTACTTAATTCGTCATATATTTTATATATTTTATAATAAATTATCAAGATGATTTATTTTTTTTATAATTTGATTGGAAACACATAAAGATTTATAACTTAATTTGATTTAGTTACTTATGGTACATAATTAAAATGAGTACTTTGATATGTATATTATTATATGATAATGATGAAGTATACCAAATTAATTAGGTAGGTGTTAAATAGTTTTGTGTGAGGAGTTGATAATGACTTTTTGTCTAGGTGTTCTTAACTCCTAAGTGGAGGACATTACATATACATGCACTAGTAGTTTGTGAATGAATTATCCTTGAAAATGGATGGTGTAGGGGAGTTTAGAAGTGGTTAAAATTTGATGGAAAGAGGGTAGAAAGCTAGGAGTCTCTCCTTTTCATGAAAATATTGTAATCTATGTGTTTGGCGTTTGTGAAAAGGTAGTGTGTGAATATTATTAAATTTGATTTGGAATGAAGGGATGAATGAGTGAGTGAATGATATTATTATGCATAGCTAGCGAGCATGATTTCAAATGGTCCAAAAAAGAATCCTCCAAATCCCTACACACCAAAGATATATGAGAGAGGAATGCATAGACTTAGATATGTGTTTCTTTTAGGTAGTCATGTCCAATGTTGATGATGTGATTGGATATATACACATAACAAAGATATATGTGAATAATAATGTCATGGATTTTTCTTATCTTTAAGCTTCCCCCACCACCACCACCACCACCCTTGCAATGCTCCACAGCCAGCTTGGGAATCACCCTCCCAATATTTCACTTAAGCACTTTTCTGCTTTTAGATTCAATTTTCAAATACCACTTTTTCCTCATCTCTGTGCCAATTTATTTAATGTCGGTGTCATCATTTCTTTTCTTCTTATTTAATTGCCTAAATAAACACCATTCTGGAGAATATATATGTGTGGACTTCTTTTTTTACATTTTCATCGTAATTTTCTTTTATTTTAATAAAATAGGTAAATTTTAAAATATTATATATTTAAGGAAATTGTGTTATCATTTATGATAAGGTGATTTATGATAAGGTGAAGTTGTGTTCGGAAAATACAATTTTTTTTTAAATAATAATTATTAATTTTTTAAAATATTAAAAGTATGATAAATAATTTATTTTTTTATTATTTTTATTATTATTTATATTTTATTTTGATGAGTATATTTATTATTATTTATAAATAAATAAATTTATAAACAATAATTATTAATTTTTTTAAATATTAAAAATATGATAAATAATTTAAATTTATTATTATTATTTATATTTTATTTTAATTAAGATATTTATTATTATTTATAGATAAATAAATTTATAAATAATTATTATTAATTTTGATAAATATTAAAAGTATAGTAAATAATTTATTTATTTTATTATTGTTATTATTATTATTATTTGTATTTTATTTTTATTAATATATTTATGATTATTTGTAGATAAATAAATTTATAAATAAATATTATTCATTTTGATAAATATTAGAAATATGGTATGTATTTTAAAATTTGTATTATTATTATTTATATTTTATTTTGATTAAAATATTTATTATTATTTAAAGATAAATAAATTTATAAATAATTATTGTTAATTTTTTAAAATATTAAAAATATGATAGAAAATATATAAATTCAGAAATAATTATTATTAATTTTTGAAAAAAAATAAAAATTATACTTTGAAAATACAATTTCTTTAAATATATAATATTTTAAAAATTTATCTATTTTAATAAATAAATAAAAACTACCATCTAAATGTAAAAAAACTTATATGCCTGACAATCCACTCATATATAGAGAACGTCTAATAGTGAAGAGTTTATGTAGTTTTCACAAAATCCTACGTTAAAATATCATTGTTGGCATAAAATCTTATGCTCTAAATGTTCAATGTTTAAATTAATGTTATATTAATGGTTTAAATGTCAATTTATGTAAAAATATAATCAATTATATATATTTGCTGCGACTTTCTCACTATATAATGGACGAAAGTTAAAATGCGTTTTAAAATTTTGAAAATTGTATTTTTTTTATGCGTCAAATACATAAAAATGGTCACTTTCGTTTTAAATCTTCGTTGCCTAAATTTTTTATCCTTGTACCAATGACAGGCTAAGAAGAATGTACATGACGTATATTTCACAAATCATTGTGTTGAAAAAATCTTAGTGTGATTAAAAATAAATCAAATTATATTATATAAGTAATGAATAAATCTTATCTTTTAAATCAGTTTAAAAAGTAAATTAAATTTATAATTATTTTTTATATAATATCATAATCTAATTAATAAAATTATTGAATTAAGATTATATCACTTATTAGATTTAAATTGTATAATTCATCATTATCCATTATTTATTTTATATGATTTGAGAAATTCTCACAAATTAAATATGTAATCTTTTTCAATACATTTAAAAATTTATAATCATAAATATAAATATAATGTTCTTAAATAATTATTTTAGTTTGAGGTCTTAATTATTTTATAAAAAAATATATAAATATTAATTCATAATATTTTTTATTTATTATTATTATGAATTATATGATACCAATTAATCAACGGCAAGAAATAAAAGGATTAATGATATAAATAGTAAAAATAATCAAACAATAGAGAATAAAAAAGTTATTTATTGGATTAGGTTATAAAGGTTGGATTATTAAGTGAGATTTTATTTATGATTAATTTAAATTTGACTTAATTCAAATTGACGAAATCTATTAAGTAAGGTTTTTTAATATATGTATGATTTAATATTGAAGTATTTAAAATATTCTAAACTTAAACTAATTAAATTTTTATATATTTATATATTTAATAAATTTTTATTATAAAATATGTAATAATTAAAATATATATATTTTATAATTTTTTTAAAAAATGTTTAAAAATTTATAATAATAAAAATCATAAAATTATTCAAATCAAATAGTAAATCATTGTTTTAGTTTGAATTATATATTAAATTAAAATTAATTAAATTAAACTATATTTAATTTTTATGTTTAATTATGATGAATATTTAATAAAAATAAATCGAATCGAATCATTAATATTCTTAATAATCTTGTAAGTTACAGTCTTATATAACCCTAATTTTCAATTTAACTGCTATATGAAATACTAATTTATAAATCATCAATGCAAAATAAAATAAATTTGTGTTTCTTGTTATCCAAGCTACTTAATTAAACATCGTTAATGTGTAACACTTTATTTTCCTAAGATGCAATTGAAGGAGTATTGGATTTAATTATTTACATACTTTGTCCATCAAGACACTACTAGAAAATTGTAAATTTACATCGATTATTAGATAAACCGATGTAAATATAAACACGGTGACATTTTTGTAAATAAAAGAAAAACTGATCGCATATTTACATCGGTTGTATAAAGATCGATGTAAATATGTGCATATTTACATCGGTTCTTTTAGGACCGATATAAATATCATATTTACATCGGTTGTATGAAGACCGATGTAAATATGTTCATATTTACATCGGCTCTTAAGAGAATCGATGTAAATTTTTTGAATTTTTTTTAATATTAACATCGGTTCTTAGAAGAACCGATGTAAATATTCACGTTTATCAGGTAAAACAAACTCAAAACGCACCTTACAAATACTGTCTTATGAAAACTACTAAGAGAAGCAACGAAAACGGCAAATGCTGCCTTATGCAAATGTGCAAGTCCGACGATCAATCCCGCAACAGGAGGAGGGCCGATGATCCTAATCGAAAACTCGTCGTCATTGTTAACGGCGTCGGGGGCGGGCTGATTGTGGTGGCTGGGCGAGCGCGACGGAAGAATGTTGGAATATTCCAAGAACGCCAATAACGGAGCCTGAATGATATTAGACGGTGACAAAATCCCGGAAATCCTTCTGGAGTTGGGGGAAGACGAGGGAGAAGAGGAAGGGCGGAAAACGTCAGCGTTGTTGGGTTCCATAACCCTAACTGCGAATCATGAAAGAGGGGCTAGGGTTTGGGGTTATGGGAGAGGAAAATTAGGGATTGTTGAGAATTGTGTTATGGTAGGAAAGTGAGGAGTGATGAGAGTGAAGGCGGTGGTTGAAGGAAGCGAGGGTGGGTGGTGGGTGGTGGATGGTGTTGTTCGGTGTGTAGGAAAAAGCGCCACAGAGAGAGAATGATGAAAGAGAGAGAAAGAGAGAGACAAAGATTTACATCAGTTGTTTTATAACCGATGTAAATTTGTTTTTAAATTTACATCGGCCTTATTTACATCGGTTCCATAACCGATGTAAATAACAAAAAATAACCGATGTAAATCTTGATTTTTCTAGTAGTGAGAATACCCTAATACCACAAATTATTGGCACAAGTTGTGTTCGTAACATCCTACTTTTAATGTATAGTATTTGTATGTATAAAACTAATAACCTTATGATAATAGAATTTTTTATTTTTTTTATGTTATGATTTTATGTGTATATCTATTAATATTTATGTGGTCCTAAGTCCATTTTGTATTGAAGCTAAAAGTAAAGAAATCTCATCCAAACCCATTAGAGAATAGGTCCATGGTTATAGGCTAATAAGAGGGAAGAAAAGTTGACTAGACTTGATTTCACCAATATCTTGAGCCTAGTCATGTAGCCCACTCTTCTAGTCGTAAAGTTAACTAGTCACTCCTTTCTACCCCATGCTTACATATTAACTATGTAGGAGTATGAAGTGAGTTAGCCATCAAGTCGTCTTTTCAACTCAATCACCCCTTATTTATGCACCTATTTATGCACCTAAGAGGAGAGGGATACCAACTTTCAATCTTTTTAGCCACCAAATCAAGATACTTGGCACACTTTAAGGGGAGGGTAGCTTTGGTATTTTTCTTAAATAGCTTGTCTTATAAGATAAGTGCTCTCCCTTGTCATTTAAACTAAGTCTCTTTTCCATTCTGTCATACAAACTCATGGTTACTTAGAGTTGGAGAGAAGAATTTTCAAGTTTCACTTTCATTACTTCTAATCCTTGTTCACCTTCACAAGCCTCTCATTATTCTTACAAGTTGTTGCTCTCTTAATCTTAGGAAGAGTTCCTAGTGTTGAAGTGGTTTCTTGACCTTCTTTGAGTGGTTTCGAGCTTATATAAGGTAAGGGAAGTTGAAACCTTGCTCTAACTTTCTCTCTTCGCGTTAGTGTACTTATATACATGGGCTTGAATGATTGTGTTGAGATAAAAATAGTTTTATTGTTAATGATAAATATATTTTATTATCTTTTATAGATTAGCCGTTAAGAATCTCTTAATTATATATTGCAAAGAATCTATTATATTAATGTAAAAGATATGCTTTGCCACCTATTTAAGAAAAGGAAACTGAAGAATAAAAAAAGATTTTCTAGAGAACCATGTCTTATTATAATATGCTTATTTTTTTCTTAATATTCTAACATGGTATCAGAGTTAGGTTTGTGATTAGAGTTGTGTAAGACAATACAATTTGTCTTGACACTATTTGTTATTCAACCTAAAAGTTTTGTTCCGCGGTGCAATTTGGTGCATTCCCTTCGAGGGTTCCTTTTGGTGGTTCCTTTTAATGGTTTCTTTTGGTGGTTCTCTTTGATAGTTTCCTTTTGATGGTTCCCTTTGAGAGTTCCTTTTGGTGACTTCCTTTTGATGGTTTCTTTTGGTGGTTCCCTTCGATGGTTTCCTTTTGGTGGTTCCCTTTGAGGGTTCCTTTTGGTGGTTTCTTTTGATGGTTTCTTTTGGTGGTTCCCTTTGGTGGGTTCCTTTTGGTGGTTCCCTTTGGTGGGTTCCCTTTAATGGTTCCTTTTGGTGGTTCCCTTTGGTGGTTCCCTTTAGGGGTTTCTTTTGGTGGTTTCCTTTAGGGGTTACTCTTGGTGGTTCCCTTTGGGGGTTCCTTTTGGTGGTTCTCATTGGTGGTTCCCGTTGGTGGTTCTTCTCTTGGTGGTTCTCTTGGTGGTTCCCTTTGGTAGTTCTCTTGGTGGTTCTCTTGGTGGTTCCCTTGGTGATTCTAACGACGTCAATGCCATTAGTTTCTTGTTGGCAAATTGTTGCTGGTTGACTTACCAACATCAATTTGAGGGGGGATGTTAATGATAAATATATTTTATTATCTTTTATAGACTAGCCGTTAAGAATCTCTTAATTATATTGCGAATAATCTATTATATTGATGTAAAAGATATGCTCTGCCACCTATTTAAGAAAAGGAGGCTGAAGAATAAAAAAAGCTTTTCTAGAGAACCATATCTTATTATAATATGCTTGTTTTTGTCTTAATATTCTAACATTATTGATGGTTTGAGCTAGAAAAGGGTGACTTGCATAATGTGTGTTGCATAGTGTTTCCACTAATCAAAATTGCTCTAGAGGCAACCAACTTGCTTTCAGCCTGGTTTTCATTAAGCAAAATTACTCTATAAATAACTAGCTTTCTTTCAATTTGGTTTCCATTAAGCAAATTTTGTTTTCGCTGAACAAAATTGAGTTGTCAAAATGAATCTTTCTTTACTTGGAAATGTGTTTTGCTATTATTATGTATAGTTAGCTAATTAACTTATTTTACTTAATAATTTTGCATGTCATAAAAATGTTGATGAGAATGACATATTGAACCTTATAGTAGAAGATTTCTAATTTCTTTGTTTAGCAAAGTGTAAAATGAATTATTTTGTGGTGTTATCTGAACTAAGTTGAGTTCAAAAGTGTTTGACTTTCAAAAATTATGGGATTGGATGTTGTGATATGTATATGATTCTTAATTGTGATACCTTTAAGACAAAAGATATGTGGCACAAGTACAAATAAAATATTTTGAAAATGATTGATGTGTGGTACCTAAACGTGAGTATTTTATAAGTTGTGAAAGTTTGTGTGTGATTGTTGATGATGATGCCTTTAAGGCAGAGGTTGTTATGGCACAATAGTAAAAAAAAACGTATTTGAAAAGTTGTTGATTTAGGCTACTTATGTAGTGAGTTGTCTAAGCTAACGAGTTTTGTGACATTAGCAACCTGTTGTATGTGAAAGGTAAATGGTTATAGAGGCACATTAACGTACGGAGGATGAGAGACAATTTTGGTAATCTTGGGGAAAAGGAAGGTGGTGAATACAACCTTCAACGGTTGGTTGGTAAGTGAGTATAATCACGTGGTCTCACACTTTTTGAACTAGACTCTTAACCATACCTTTTGTCAAAGGGTTCGTGATTTGCACATGTTACATCCGTAGGACACGGAGACTAACGGACAACTATCTACCTAATGCAAGACTTATGTAGCCTAATGATATGTTAGTAGAATGTAGGCCCTATGGTACCATGAGTACTGAGAAAATTGTAATCACAATGTGTGTATTTGTGTGTTCCACTATGTGCATATTTATATATATTAAAATGCACAACCATAATTATTTAAAAGTTGAGAAAAGGCATTGTAAATTTTATTAGATTACATGGAGTATTTTTTTGTTGAATGTGAATGGTGGGGAATAAACTTACCCCTTATAATAATTTTCTAAAAACAATGTCAAAGCGATTCAGAAGGGTTATAAATACTAGTAAATTTAGAGAGAAAGTTACCACCTAGATCATACCCTAGTAATTTTTTTGAGAAAGAACTTATTCTTACTAAGCTTAATTTATTTTGATGATTTAAATATTTAACTAAGCACCAATTTACTTTGATCTTTATTATAATTTTTTAAGCAAACAAGTTCTGATTCTTTTTAATATTTTGGACAAACTTTAATATACCAATGATATTTTATACTCATGTAAATGACATGTATATTAATTAATTTTAATTTATAAATTTTATTTCTTTTATAATTATAATTTGTAGTGTATGACCCATGATTTATTTGTATGAATGTTTAGAATCCAAGGTTTGTGGAAAGAAGTATGAACTAAAAATTTTATATAGAGAAAGTTTAAAAGTTTTTATATTATTGTTGATTTAAAATTTTATCAAATGGCAAACATTTTAAATATATTCAAGTTTCTTCTAATATTATTCAAATATAATGTAAATCTTTTCTAAATTAATTTACACCATTTGAAACTCAATCATAATTTGTTTCAAGGGTTTCTACTCAACTAAAGTCAATTGAAACATGTTAGGGACTCAAGAAAATTTGTAAGGATGGATGATAATTCAATTTGTAAACATTGTGGCAAGTCATATAAGACAACAGTAAAAAATGACATAGAACCACTAACTTGATTAAACATATAAAAGAATGATATATAAATCCTAATAAAAAAGTTAACAAGAAATAAAAGATATTAACCATTAAAAAAATGTAAAGATAATCTTTATATCATGAATTTAAAACTTCTTGAATTCAATCAAAAGTAAACTCTTATTGCACTTTGTCATAGATAAATTTCCTTTCAAAAGTTTATTGAAAAATAAAAGTTTATGAAATTTGATGCAACAAATTCAATCCTATTTTAAAATTTTCTCTTGTAACTATTACTAAATATTGTATACTTATATTTAATGATAAAATAAAAAAATTGAAATATTTGTTATATAACAATAAACATATAATACCACATACATAAACATACGACAATAAACATATACTTATATATTATTATGTTATTATTTCAACAATAATTATATACTTATTATTTCAATTTAATTGATATTATATATATCTATTATTTTGTTATTTAATTTTATTTATATGTTTTTTTTTAAATTAAAAATTTAACAACAATGAAAATTATAAATTTTAATAAAACATATATATTTTTTTAAAATTTTGACATAATTTACCTAATTCCTAATATAAAAAATATTATATTAAATTAAAGCATGAGTTCACTCAAATTTTACTCAATTTTTTACTTAATTAAGGAGAAATTAAAATAAAATGATTAATATAAATAATAAATATAGTAAAAAAATAGAAAAGAAAAAAAATTATATTATAAAATATAAGATTCTCTTTTTATATTAAAATTAATAAGTATTTTTATTTTTGAAGGAATAAATTTGGAAACATTTAAACGTACATAATTTAAAAGTTTTGGAATTATTAAATTTTTTTATCAAAGTTGATTTTTTCATTTAATAGAATATTCTCCATCATCTACCTTATATTGGATCATAAGAAAAAAAATAGATATAAAATAAAATAAAAATGTTCATTTGAGAAAAAAAATGAAAGTTATCATTTTAAAAATAGTAAATAAATTAATTAAAAATAAGTAATTATATAATTATTAAATTATCTGTACATTTATTTTTATAGAAAGATAAGAGAGGTGATTTTCAAAAAATATATTAATTTTCTTTACACATTTCGTATATTTATATATAAATGAAAAATAAAACATCTTATACCTACAAAAAAAATAACATTTATTTACCATTTTTTATTATCGAACAAAACAAAATAATATTAATTAATTTTTTTTATTTACTTTCTTTTCAAACTAAAGATCACTATTTTTAAAACTTATTTAACTATTAACAGGGAAAATAATTACTCTACAACTCTTAGATTTTATTTAATACTTAACTCCGTACTTGTTGGTTCAAGCTTTTTATTATTTGTGGAGGAGTGATGATTGACAATTTTCTATTCTTAAAGTCTTATTAATCTTTATCATTTATATTTGTATGTTTATCTTTTATATATATATATATATATATATTATCACCTAATTTTAAAAAAATGTTTAAATGTTGATCTAAGTGTAATTTAAAATTTAGAGTAGAGATATTTTTTTACATTTTTTCTATATATGAAATTTGCTATTTAACTTCAAATATCTTAATTATAATATTATAATTTTAAATCATAAAACTTGTTTTAATAAAACTAAAAGTCTTTCTTTTTTTTATCGAAATAAAAGTTATAATATTTAAAATTAATTTTTTTTCAAAATATTTACACGATATTTATAATTATTTGAATATATAATATTTGTGTTCAGTATATTAAAAATAACTTATATTATATATCATTATTTTATAATATTATATTATACATAAAATAAAATTAAATATTTATTATATCTTCATAACGGAGGCTATTCATTAATTTTTCTTGTTAGTTCTTTCATCTCTATAATATGTTTTCATGTCTTAATAATTTACTTTTTTTTTCTTTATATACAAGTTTAAATGGGCTTCTAATATAATTTTGTAATTTGATTTTATAAGGTAGTATTGATTAATATAGGTAAATAATCTCAATATATAGTGTTTTTATTTTTATTTTTGAAGATTCATCTAAAAGCATATGAATATAAGGGTTTTAGCAAACGTCTTAAGTTTAAAAAATATATTTTATAGAAAACAATAAAAGAATATTAATGTGATATAATCAAGATAAGTTTTATATAAAACTCTAAGAATGAAAATTATTTTGTAATATCAATAACATATTTTTAAAATACCAAGGTGAAATTAATATTTAATAAAATAATTTAATTAATTTTTTAAGTTGCAAAATTTGTAAATATAAATAAAAAAATTATAAAAATCTAAGACTTTTTAGATCTTATGATGCAAAACTAGTATAAATTAAAAAAAAAATGAAATATGGAAGGGATTCACTTAAAAGAAAATAAATTTTCATATGAATTTCTTATAAAGTTATTACATTGAAAATGTTCCGATGGATTGAGTATACCTAACTACATTATCATCATGGTGAGATCATACTCTATAATAGACTTAATCTTATCTTATTTATCTCTCTATATATATTTAAGTCTTTGAAAAAAATTAAAGTTAAATTTCATCTTAATTATTTAAAATATATTTTAGTCTCGATACGTTTTAAAATATTTAAAAATCAAATCCCCACATAAAAAAATATAAATTCTAAAATTTAAATTTAGATATTTTCTTAAATAAAAGAACAATAACTATTTTCTTAAAATTAGAAAATTTTTGTGGAAAAAAATGATTTAATGTTTACTAAAACTGAGGTAGCATTTGGAAAGACACATGGAAATAAAGGAGGTGGAATTGACATAAAATCAAATCAAACACATACAGCTATACTGTGTCGTTACGAACAGCACAACATTAAAAACAAAAATCCAAAGATAGTTAGATACATGATATCATTCGAATCAGTTTTCAATTCAGTGTCTCTCTTACTTTCATGCTCCTAATTGCTTTCATCAAAAAGATTGGTAGGTACAAGTTTCTTCTTGGTCAACTAAGGAATATAAATCTCCATTTTTAGCTATTTCTTTTGGCATGTTAGGAAATTAGTTAAATATATTAGAAAAATTAGTTAGGTTCAACTCATGATTAAGAAAGGGTCCCAAAAGATTGCAAGAAAAGAAGATTTTGTGAAACTAAGACCTCTTTCTATCTCCAACTTCTACTTTCCATTGCATAGTATACAAAAATGACAACCACAACATCCAATGTTTTTAGACCCTCCTTCGTGATTATTTAGGTTTATAAAAATTTCACACACCTACACTCAATCATTAAAACAACGTTTTCTCATCGTCATCATCACTTAAATTACCAAATTTTTATGCTTTTATTAATAATAAAGTGAATTTTAAATCTAATTTATCTATAAAATCAGTTCTCTGACGAAATTTACACCTCACTTATATATTATAGTTCGGTCTCTCAATATCTTTCTCTTATATCCTCATTCTGAATTCAAATGTGGCCAGTTAACAATTAGGGCTCTTCAAATCATATAGAAAAAGATCATAATCAATCTATTAACATGTGACCCAATCTAGGCTCAACAACTTATCAACCAAGGTTTAGTATATTAATAAGTGACCCAATTTAAGCTCAACAATCTTGTTAACTTCATTGAGTCAATTTTATAAGGATGAATTAGGCTTTAAATTCACTATTAATATGATATCAGAGTCTATTCTAACAAGACTCTCGAGTTGTTATCGGATCACTCAAAAAATTTTTTTCAAACTGTTATTGAACCACCTACTCTCGACTTGAAAGTATATAAAATAATACAAAACTTACCTCATTAAACCAGTTTTGAAGATGAGTTAAACTTATAATTACTTTATAGAATAAATAAAGATAAAAAGTAAGAAACTTCCTCTACTTTTCTAATTATACTGTCTCTCTTATTAATTAAAATTTAAGTACTAATATACGCATATTTTTATTTATTTTATAAAAAATTTAAGTACTAAAATAAATAAATATATATATATATATATATATATATTATAGTACGTAGAGCATAATAATATAAAAAAATATCTAACAAAATTAAATTAAAAAATTTTACATAAAAATTTCATTTAACACGAATTACTTATTTGAGTGCGAAATTATAAATACTAAAAATAATACTTAACACTTAATTTAATATCTAGAAAGTGTCATTCTTTTACTTTTATATATATATATATATATATATTAAAATTTAGGAATCATAAATTTTTATTACTCTCGTCGCATAAAATTTAATGAATTTTTCTCCTCGTAATAATAAAAAAGAAATATAACTATAAATCTTATATTATCTAAAATATAGATTAATGATAGTTTATAAACTTTTTTTTTTTAATTTAATCTAGTTTTTAAGAATAAAATAGACGGAATTAAATTTGAAATCTGAGATAGAAATAATAGTTTATTTAATGATATTTTATTTGAAATAATATAAAATAATAATAATATTTATTAATTTTTAATATATATTAATGAATTAAATTACTTTCAAAACAACTATGTGTGTAACTATTGATGATTGATAATATACTGAAATATTACTATATTTTGATTTTGGAACAGTTGAGCAGAGACAACAAAACTACACCGACTTGAATTTGTAGCATGTGTTTGGGGTTTCTCCGGAATATAAGAGAACGCAATCTTAGTAAATATGATTGGTATTAAAATATAGTTCATAAATTCTGGGGCTGGGTTTTCTTTTTCTTCCTAGTCAAAATTAATGTAGTATTGCTTCCTCATTAATTGTATGTCACGACAAACACATAAAGAGGCTACTCTTTATTATTTTAATTTGAAAAAAAAAATATCCTTTTTTATCATTCTACCGAACTCAAAAATTACAAATTTATAATTTTTTAAAATCTCAATCAATTTACCGAATTAATGATTTATAAAAAATACTCGAATCAAAGAATTTATATTTTAATGAATATTATGCATATGTAAACTATTTCAATTTCCTATATTTTTTAACTTTTTCAAGTCTACATCTTTATATATTTTATATTAAACAATTTTCTATATTTTTTTAAAAAGTTTCCTACGATATTATGATCATAAAATTTCAACAAAATAAAATATAAGACAAAAATAATAAAAATAAACTAATATAAACTAAACATAATCTCAACTATTATAAATATACCATTTCATTAAGTTTAAAGAATTTATCTAGTGACAATTTTCATAATTCACATAACTAATACAATACTTATATATTTCATAAAATTCAACAATATTAAACACATAAAGAAAACTAGACAGACTCATCTGAATAAACATATTGTTAATACCTAATTTCATCGGAGGTTATATTTTTTTTTAAAGATAAATAATAAATAAAAAAATTGAAAAAAATAAAAAGGTAAAAAAAAAAATATTATTATGTTTGAAAAATGCTAAACAAAATATAGGATAGTATTTTATAGATATATAAAAAATATTATTTCTAACATATTTTTTTAAAAAAAAATTTACAACATTATAATAAATAAATAAATACAAAAAGAGGACCCCAAATAAAAAAAAAATAAAGTATAGATAGAAAAAAAAGGGGAACCCAAATAAAAAAAATGAGGTATAAAAAAAAAAAAAGAGACCCAAACCAAGGAACCTTGGCCCAAAAGAAAAAACCCTAATTTTTAACCTAAGGGTAACCCTAAAAGTAAAAGCATGGGCAGTAATAAAAAGAGGAGAGGGTGGCTGTAAATTGTCACATAAGAAAAGGGGCACACGAAAAACAGGAGAGAACAGAAGAAAAGGAAAGAGGAAAAGAGAGAAAAAAAAAGCAAAAAAGAAGGGAGGAGAGGAGAAGGAAAAGAAAAAAAGAAAGAAAAAAAGGAGCACAGGAAAAGAGGAGAAGAAGCAGGAGATTAGGAGGATAGAAGATCAAAGGTATTATTTCTTAGTTTTTTTTCATACTTTATTATTACTGTTTTACACTTGGTGCGTTTATGATTTTTTATGGGTTTTGGAGTGTGTATTTTGATTTGCAAGTTTCGCCACGCGATTGCACATTCTTTCCTCCATTAACTCCATGTTGGGGTGGTAGCAAATAGTCTCTCACACCTAAGAGAATGTGATTTGAACAAGGAGTGTGCGTTCATGTGGGCAATTCCCATTGCGATATTATATGCTTTTAATCACAACATGCTTCCTGGAGCATCCAATTTATCCCCTTACTTTATGACACTAATGAGTGGATGTCTTTCTGTTATATCTGTCAATGTAGTCATAGCATTTTATATATTTGGCAATGAGAGAACCTGCAGATAAACACGATTTGCGGATTATATTTGCTTTATTTTACTTTATTTTAATGTTGGTATGAGAGGTTTTCCGAAATGGTACCCACATCCAGTATCGAAACGGCAGCCCCTCTAACCTCTTCCTCCTTGCCGGCGGTGGTTCAGGCCTTTATTGTTAGGATTCTTTAGTAGGATTAGCCGTAATAAACAATGCCTTCAATGGTTTTCTAAAGTTTTTTTTTCTTTCGTTTTCTCTGTTTGCTTTTGTTGGTGATTCGTGATTGTTATGTTAGTTTCGGTGAGGTTAGATCATCTTATACCTCATATTCTATCTTTTATTAGAAATTTAAATATATATATATATTTTTCTTTTAATTTTAATTAATCTATTTATGACTGATATGTCATTATATGTTTTTATATTTTTATTTTTTTATTTTTTCAAAGTTTACTCAAATTATAATCTTATATTTACTAATGATTCTATAATAAATCATTTTTTTATTTTTAAATTTTTTTTTACCAACTTTTAATATAATTGTGAAATTTACTTTTCCTTTTCATATTAAAAAGTTGTTTGGATGTTTGTACAATCATGTGCATTGTCTTACCTCCAATGCTTATTATATTTAAATATTTTTATATCACTTATATATATAAAATAATCATTTAAATATCTGTATGGCTGTACACGTCATTTTATATTTAACCTTTAACTAAAACTTGTTCAGATAAGATAAATATGTTTCAATCATTTTAAGCCAATTTATATAAAAATCTATAATATTGATGTATAGTTTACACTATCTTGATTTATTATAAGATTGATAAAAATCTATATATATAATTTTTTTTTAAAAAAAAACTCATTTCTCTTTAAAATTACTAATCATAAAATAAATAGAAAAAAAAACAATGTTTTAGGAAGAAATACGTAACCCTAATTTTCCATTCTAAATGGAAATACGTAGGAGCAAAGTTAATATCTTGTCGGGCCCAAATAAATTCTAATTTAATATTTTTCTTTTTTTTAACAATAATAATTTTAAAAAAAATTATTTTTGCTTTATAATATTTTATTTGTTTATAGGGAAAACAAATATTATAAGGTCGTATTTATTTTGCATATTTAATTGAAAGGTAACCGTCTTAAGATGGACGTTGTAGGGTGCTGATACCTTCCCTACACGTAATCGACTCCCGAACCCATTTTTTTGTTTCGAAGACCATTTTAGTTTTTCCATAGTTTTCCTTAATAAACTATGGTGGCGACTCCATTTGTTCCCCTAAAAAGGGTGAATTATTCTTTTTACGTTCGCCGGTCCCGTCGTGACCCCGGTTACGACAAATGGCGACTCCACTGGGGACATATTGTCTAGAGAGTCAAGCCTAATTAATTAAATATGCAAGATATATGTTCTTATTTATTTGTTTTCCCTTTTATTGTTTTCTATTTTGTTGTGTTTTCTTTTGCTAGTTATTTGTCATGAATATTTGATTGTTTTCTCTTTTTTAATATTTTTGGTATATTGTCTTTTCTTTTGTTATTTATTTGCCACAAATAAGTATGTGATTTGACCATTGAACCCTAGGATAGATGACAACTGCTATATCTATCTGGGACTTTTCTGGTTATTTTGCAGGTAAGGGGTTATGGGTTTGCATCATATGCTCCCTTCACACACACACTATGGCATATCTTGTGCATTGAGTAAGGCTCTACACTCGAGTCTGAGTGACCTTAGAAATAGAGGGGTTGTGTAGCAATGTCATTTGGGATGAACTTCCTATTTGGCTATTGTGAGAACCCCGGCCGGAGTTTGTTTTCTTTATTAGTATCCCCACATCTAGTAGACTTCCAACTGTTGTGGGAAATATCATAAAGTGATCTATAGCTCTGGTGGCCTTATACCTTTAAGATTAGGAGCCATCCTTTGTGAGTATGCATATAAATTACCTTAGATCCCTAGGTGTTACAGTTATAAACCTTGATTAGGGCACAAAGGGAGAGAATATGATATCTTGTTACCGCTCACCAATTATCTGTTTTTGCTATTAATGTGCATCATAACCTATCATATAAAAATGTGCATCATGTCCGCATTGTATTTCCATCATGTCCACATTGTATTTCATGTAAATATGGAGCATCTCAAGAGGCATGTTCGTGTGGTGGTACTCATCATGAATGACATTGTGTTTCCATCAATTACATCTCATGCATAACATATTTTCTTTTCTTTCCATACCATACATGTAGCAAAGTCATAGATTAAGGGGCATTTGTTGTTTCCTCATGCATCACATGCATTCGTTTCTATTTTTTCTTCTAATCTCGTTAATAAAAATAAAATAGTGTGTGTAAGATAACGGCAAAACCATCACATCACCATTATAGGACTCGTGCTAACCGAAAAGTAATGGAAGAGTGGGAAGAAGCTTAGGGAGCTATGAAGGCTGATATCAATAAGTTGAAGGATCAAATGATCCAGATATTAGAGGCACTGAAAAGTTTGAAGAGTAATGAAGAAATCTCAGCCACAGTAGAGGGAGATGGGACACCCCTCTACCTCCCAGGTTTTGCTAGTGGCCCCATGAAAGTTCAGAGGATCAATGCCCAAGGGAATGTGATGACTGACACATCATATCCTCCCCATAACCTGCAACCTTAAGGCACAAATGAGGTTCAATTGCAACCATTCCCTCCATATGGTCTCCCTCCTGGTTACACTCCACCAGTGGGTGATCAGCCTGAGGAAGACCGAGTTATACCTCAAACAAGTACTCTTGAACCCACTCAAGTACCAATATATCCCCATGTTATGCCAAACCATATGAATCCAACCTATGCGATGGGAGGTAATGTGTCTGGAATGGCTGCTTTCCCGAATCCTCATGTCCTTGCTCAACCAAAGGCCTTACATTTTACTATGGGAGAGGAATCTCAGTCAAAACCCGCAACCCATCTTACTACTCCAGGGGGGATAGTTGGAAATGTTGAAGCAAAAAACAAACTGGAAGTTTTAGAAGAAAGATTGCGGGTTATAGAGGGAGGAGGAAGTTATGGTTTCGGTGATGCTGCAGGATTGTGCTTGGTCCCTGACGTTTTGGTGCCTCCTAAATTCAAGGTGCCGGAATTTGAAAAGTATAGAGGAATCACTTGTCCAAAAAGTCATCTGACTATGTATTGTCGAAAGATGGCGGCTCACGCCTATGATGATAAACTGTTAATCCATTTCTTTCAAGATAGTTTGGCTGGCGCGGCCTTAAACTGGTACATCCATCTAGAACCTGCCCGCATTCGATCCTGGAAGGATTTGGTGGATGCTTTCCTTAAACAATACAAATATAATGTGGATATGGCCCCTGATAGGTTGCAACTACAAAGCATGACTAAGAGGGAAGCTGAGACATTCAAAGAGTATGCTCAACGTTGGAGAGAAGTAGCTTCTCAAGTTGAACCGTCTCTCTATGATAGAGAGATGACAGCTATGTTTATTGACACTCTACAGTCTCCTTTTTATGAGCACATGATAGGAAGTGTTTCATCGAACTTTACAGACATTGTCATCATTGGGGAAAGAGTGGAGATTGGTTTGAAGAGTGGAAAGATTGCACATAATCCTTCAAGTTCATCAAATACAAAAAAGGTGGCATTTAATGCTGGTAAAAAGAAGGAAGGAGAGACTCATGTGATATCCCCCACACCTGCATGGGCGGGCTATGCACCAGTTCACTATGGGCAGGGCTACCCGCATTCCACAACCCAATTCCCATATGTCTCCAATGTTGCACCTACTTATTACCCTCAACCCTATCAGCCTAGGATGCCACACCCGCCACCATCTTTCAACCAACCACAATATCAGAATACAATGTCTCAACCTAAGCAAGCTTGGAGACCCAATCATAACCCAAACACTAACCATAGTTTCAATCGGAACCCTAGCCCAAACACCCAACAAGGAAAAAATAGCAAAACTGATAAGAAATTTGTGAATTTCACTCCAATTCCTATCACTTATACAGAGTTGCTGCCGAATCTTCTTCGCAACGCATTGGTTGCTATCTGTTCCATGAAGCCTATAGTACCCCCATACCCCAAAAGTTATGATACAAATGCAAAATGTGATTATCATGGAGGGGCTATTGGACATTCCACAGAAAGATGTCTAGCTCTCAAGCATAAGGTGCAATTGTTGATTGATTCAGGATGGTTAAGTTTCAAGCAGGATAAGCTAAATATTGAGAATAACCCATTGACAACACATGAAGGTGCCTCTGCGAATGCCATAGGGGAGGACGAGAAGAATCAATTAGTGAAGGAAGTAGGTGAAATTCAGACACCTATACGCGTCATCTTCAGTGAATTGTGCAAGTACAAGATGATACCATATGAATATGAAGAGAGGGATAGGTGCTCTCTTCATCCCCAAGCCCAACATTCTATTGAGGATTGTTCAGAATTTAAGCAGATGTTGCAAAAGTTAATGGATATGCATTTTGTGCAAATCAGCTTTCCAAGAAAGGAAGAGGAAGTACTGATGAACTCAAATGGGGAGCAAGACTCGTTTTTACCTAAGCCATTGGTAATTCACTTCACTAACAATGCATCTAGGCTCATGCCTCAAGGACGACAACCTATTGTGATGCGCACGCCATTCCCTTTTCCTTATAAGGATGAGAAGGCAGTCCCTTGGAAGTATGATTCGTATGTAAGGAATGAAGTATCTCAAGAACAACGAGTGAATGAGACTCATGATATTAATGCATCAGCTATTAGCAATATCTCTGGCATAGGTGGCATGACTAGGAGTGGCCGGCTGTTCACACCTCCCGAGTTGAGGGGAGGTATAAACCACAAAGGTGAAGGGAAAAATGAGCCAAATATAACCAAAGAGACGAAAAATTCCCTAAAAGAAAAGACGGTTCAAATTGAAGAAGAACCTAGAAAAAAGGGAGGACAGGAGAGGAAAGAAGTATCTGATGAGGAAGCATGTGAGTTCCTCAAATTCATTCAACAAAGTGAATATAAAGTGGTAGATCAGTTGAATCGCATGCCGGCCAAAATTAGCTTGTTAGAGTTGTTAATGCATTCGACCACTCATAGGGAGTTGCTAATGAAGATTTTAAATGAAGCACATGTGGAACAAAACATATCCCTGAACAAGTTTGAAGGAATTATCAGCAACATCACTGCTAATAATTACCTTACTTTTACCGATGATGAGGTTCCAGTTGAAGGGAGGGGGCATAACAAAGCTCTTCATATTTCAGTCAAATGCATGGATCATGTTATAGCAAGAGTGCTTATAGACAATGGTTCATCTTTGAATGTCATGCCAAAAACCACTTTGGAAAAATTGCCCTATGATGTATCTCACATGAGACCAAGTGCCATAGTGGTGAGAGCTTTTGATGGAAGTCGGAGAGAGGTCATGGGAGAGATTGAGCTCCCAGTCCAAATTGGACCCTATATCTTCCAAATAATGTTCCAAATCATGGACATTATACCTGCTTATAGTTGTCTGCTGGGCCGCCCTTGGATACATTCTGTTGGGGTAGTACCCTCCACTTTGCATCAAAAGTTAAAATTTGTGATGGGAGACAAGTTGATTATAGTCTCTAGAGAGGAAGATTTGTTGGTGAGTGGGCAATCATCTACCCGGTACATTGATGTTGCGGAGGAAGCGCTAGAGACTTCATTCCAAGCTTTGGAGATTGTAGATACGACTTATGTTGAGTCGATTCCTATAGAGCCTCATTTGTCAGGTGCATCTTTAATGATGGCTAAGATCATGCTAAGAGAAGGATATTATCTTGGAGCTGGTCTGGGTAGAAATGGAAAAGGTTTAGTGTTTTTGCTGAAGATGGAAGATAATAAAGGTCGATATGGCTTGGGATATAAGCCCAATCGAGCAGACAAAAAAAGAATAATGGAGGAGAAAAGAGAGAAAAGTCTGGCTCGTTTGGAGGGACGTGAGCCAAGGACGAGCAAAGTCCCTATCGTTGATATCAAGTGAAGCTTTCGGAGTGCAAGCTGGGTGAATCTAGAGCAGGTGGCTACAACTGAGGATGATTCTAACTTCGAGAGCTCAAGTCTAGTGCATCCATGCCCTCCTAATATGGAACTCGCCAACTGGGAATCCCGTGAACTACCCATGGTGTTTAGTTTAAAGACAATGTAATCTGTTCTTGTTTTTCTTCTCTTTGTCTAGAAATCTTATTGCTCTGCCCAAGGCTTTAGGATGTTTTGTTTGGGGACAACTCTTATCTTGATGTTAGCATTAATAAATTCATTTCATCATTTTCCTTGTCCTTTCTTTACTTTTATACCTATGTTGGCCTATTCATTTCTTTCATAACCTTGAATAATGCAGATCTAATAGTGAATCCTATGAAAATAACAATGTCAATATTGCTTGCCACGATTTCTCATGTCCAATTGATAACTCGGAGGATGATTTTGAGGAGAGTTGTGAACCTTCTCCGGAACTGATAAGATTAATGGAACAAGAAAATAGGGAGATAAAGCCACATCAAGAAGGAATTGAAATAATTAATTTAGGAAGTGAGAGTGAGAGGAAGGAAGTAAAGATCGGCACCCACCTGGTAAAAGAAACGAGAGAGAAATTAATTAACCTGATGCGAGAGTTCAAAGATGTTTTTGCTTGGTCCTATCAAGATATGCCTAGGTTAGATCCTGATATAGTGCAACATAGGCTGCCATTGAAACTTGAATGTCCTCCGGTCAAGCAGAAGTTGAGAAGAATGAAACCTGAAATGACCTTGAAGATTAAAGAGGAAGTAAAAAAGCAATTTGACGCTAGCTTTCTAGCAGTAGCTAGATACCCTCAATGGGTGGCAAATGTGGTTCCCGTTCCAAAGAAAGATGGCAAAGTCCGGATGTGTGTAGATTATCGGGATTTAAATCGTGCCAGCCCTAAAGACAACTTTCCGTTACCACATATCGATGTCCTGGTTGACAACACGACCAAGTTTTCTCTTTTCTCCTTTATGGATGGTTTCTCTGGTTATAATCAAATAAAGATGGCACTAGAAGACATGGAGAAAACAACTTTTATCACGTTGTGGGGAACATTTTGTTATAAGGTAATGCCATTCGGGTTAAAGAATGCCGGAGCGACTTACCAAAGAGCAATGGTGACCTTATTTCACGACATGATACATAAAGAGATTGAGGTCTATGCAGACGATATGATTGCCAAATCCAGAACAGAGGACGAGCATATTGTTAATCTACGAAAGTTGTTCGAAAGGTTAAGGAAGTTTCAACTCAGGTTAAACCCAGCCAAATGCACTTTTGGTGTGAAATCTGGGAAGTTACTAGGGTTTGTGGTTAGTCAAAGAGGGATAGAGGTGAATCCAGATAAAGTGCAAGCGATCTTGGAAATGCCAGCCCCACGCTCAGAAAGGGAAGTTCGAGGTTTTCTGGGTAGATTGAACTACATTGCTAGATTCATCTCTCAATTAACCGCTTCATGTGAGCCTATATTCAAGTTATTGCGAAAGAATCAAAGTGTGGAATGGAATCAAGATTGTCAAAGAGCTTTTGATAAAATTAAGCAATACTTGCAGGATCCTCCAATATTGCTTCCACCGGTGTTCGGAAAACCTCTCATCTTATATTTGACAGTGTTGAATGAATCGATGGGTTGTGTGCTAGGCCAAATCGATGAAACCACAAAAAAGGAGCATGCCATTTATTATTTAAGTAAGAAGTTACCATTTGTGAGCAACGATATTCCTCACTTGAGAGAACTTGTTGTGCGTTGGCGTGGGTTGCTCATCGATTAAGGCAGTATATGTTGAGTCATACAACTTGGTTGATATCCAAAATGGATCCCATTAAATATATATTCGAGAAGCCTGCTTTAACAGGGAGGATAGCTCGATGGCAGATGTTATTATCAGAATATGACATCATATACGTCACCCAAAAAGCCATAAAAGCCAGTGCTTTGGCAGACTATCTGGCTCATCAACTCATAGACGATCATCAACCCATGCAACCGGAATTCCCTGATGAAAACATTTTGGTGCTTTTGGAAGATGGAATAAAGGATCAAGACGACAATAGGTGGAAGTTGTGGTTTGATGGAGCCTCTAATGCTTTAGGGCATGGAATAGGGGCAGTGCTCATATCTCCAGAAAATCAATACACCCCAATGACAGCAAGGTTGTGTTTCAGTTGTACCAATAATATTGCAGAATATGAGGCATGTGCCATGGGCATTCGAGCAGCTATTGAATTCAAAGCACAAATTTTAGAGGTATATGGGGATTCAGCATTGGTAATCCATCAATTGAAAGGAGAATGGGAAACCAGAGATCATAAATTAATCCCTTATCAGGCATATATCAAGGGGCTAACAAAATACTTTGAAGCCATAGACTTCCATCATATCTCACGAGAAGATAATCAACTAGCAGATGCCTTAGCCACCCTATCGTCAATGTTTGAGTTGAATCAGGAAAGAGAATTACCATTGATAAAGATGAGAAGTCATGAACAACCCGCATACTGTTGTTTCATTGAGGAAGAGTTAGATGGCAAGCCTTGGTATTTTGATATCAAGTGTTATCTCAAAGATAGAAAGTATCCTGAGGCGGCTTCTGAGAATGATAAGAGAGCATTGAGGAGATTAGTCTCGAGTTTCTTGCTAACTGGAGACATCCTATATAAAAGAAATCACGATATGATACTCCTCAGATGTGTTGATGCAAAAGAAGCAGATCAGATACTTAAGGAGGTTCATGAAGGATCTTTCGGGACTCATATGAATGGGCATGCTATGGCTAGAAAGATTTTGAGGGCTGGTTATTTTTGGTTAACTATGGAGAGTGATTGTTGTACCAATGTACGGAAGTGTCATAAATGCCAAATGTATGCTGATAATATCAATACACCTCCAACATCTTTGAATGTCCTAACAGCACCGTGGCCTTTCTCGATGTGGGGAATAGATGTCATTGGGGCCATCGAGCCAAAAGCCTCAAATGGACATCGTTTCATTTTGGTTGCAATTGATTATTTCACCAAGTGGGTTGAGGCGGCTTCCTATGCCAATGTGACTAGAAAGGTGGTTAAAAACTTCATGAAAAGAGAGTTGATATGTAGATATGGGTTGCCAAGTAAGATTATTACAGATAATGCCACCAACTTGAATAATAAGATGATGAAAGAGTTATGTGATGACTTCAAGATCCAACACCACAATTCATCCCCTTATCGTCCGAAGATGAATGGGGCAGTAGAGGCTGCAAACAAGAATATAAAAAAGATCATACAAAAATGGTGGTAACATACAAAGATTGGCATGAGATGCTCCCTTTTGCTTTACATGGGTACCGTACGTCAGTTCGAACATCAACTGGGGCAACTCCATTTTCGTTGGTATATGGAATGGAAGCTGTGCTTCCCTTTGAAGTGGAAATTCCTTCCTTGAGAGTGTTGATGGAAACCCAATTAGAAGAAGCAGAATGGATACAAACTCGCTATGATCAACTCAATCTTATTGAGGAGAAAAGGCTAACAGCGGCATGTCATGGTCAGCTATACCAGAAGAGGATGAAGAAGGCATTTGATAAGAAAGTCTGTCCTCGAGAATTTCATGAGGGGGATCTGGTGTTGAAGAAGATTTTGCCAGTTCAAAAGGATCATAGAGGGAAGTGGACTCCAAATTATGAAGGGCCTTATGTGGTGAAGAAGTCTTTCGCAGGGGGAGCTTTAATTTTGACAAAAATAGATGGAGAAGACTTAAATCTCCCAGTCAATTCTGATGCAGTCAAGAAGTATTATGCTTGAGATGAATGTTACAATGATTGGGAGTAATGTGGCAAGATGTTGATGTTGTTTAATTCTAGGATTTACTGAAACTTTTTCTCTTGTCACAGTCCTTCTGAGCCAAATTTCTTGCTATACCATTGTACATACACAAATTCATCAACTCTATTTTATGAGTTTGCTTAATGTCATTTTGATTATCTCTTGGATTTAAATGATTGTCCACTAAGAAACACCATGGGTCAGCTTACAGTATAATGAAGAGAATTGATTCATCTCATAATTCTGCAAGATTTCGCTTAGCATGAGTTCTAAAGGGTGTCGCGATTAAAAATATGTCGGATTTGTTGTTTTCCTTAACAAATAGTCAAATTCATGAAAAAAAGTGAAAAAAAAAGGAAAGAGAGAGGATAGTAAGAAATGATGTGGTGATTTTCCGTGGTTTAATGGATCAATAAAAAATAAAGTTTTCTTTTGAAGAATTGATCTAATTCATGTACTTGAAAATTCTTCAACCTTTGTATTCCAAAATAAGAAGAATTAGCCTTATAGTGTTTGTGAGTCTTTTGTGGTCCCAGTTGTGCAAGTTAATACATTAAAGTCTCATACCAGGACATTTTCATGTCGACATTAATTGATTTTTTCTAGATCTTTTCAAGGCAAGTACTAAAAAAAAGAGAGGGGTGTGCTAGATTGAAAACCTATAAGGGCGGTCTAGGAAAAATTAAAACAAAAGAGCAAAGAAGGAAATAAAGAAAATATGTTGAATCTATCTTTTTGCTGCAGAATTAACTTTTATGAAAATAAGAAAAATCAAGATTTGACATGAGATATGGTCATGTTTCTCTATCCAAAAAATAATAATAATAAAAATCCTTTGTTACCCAATGTGAGCCAAAAATAAAATAATATTTTCTTGTCTTTCAAATCACCCTTAAACAAGGATCACCCTTACTCTTAGGGTCAAGTCAAGTGCATCCAATGGCTTGTATAGAGAAAAAAAAAAAGGAATGAGCAAATAAATTGAGTAGAAAAGTGAAAAAAAAAAAGGGAAAAGAAGAAAGAAGAAAAAGAAGGAAAATTCCAGAAGAAAATTACAAAAATAGTGATTGAAGGTGTCATTGAAAAGTCAGGTTTGAAAAATATTCATGAAAATGAATTTTGAGACAGAGCATCTAATGGAGCATTTAACTTGTGATCCTTGTTTCAAATAACCCTTAAAATACTTATTTGGGCCTTTTTATCCTTTTCTTCATATCCCTTAGCCCTTAGCCACATTACAAGCCTATTAAAAGTCCATATTGATCGATGATCGATTATTTTTGTTTTCATAAATACTAGTCCTGCAGCAAAATAGTTAGATTTTAACATATTGGTATTAAAAAAAATGTGAAAAAATGCAAAAAAAAAATGAAAATAAAAAAAAAATGAAAAAAAGAATTTTAGTACTTGTCATCATAAATACTTGAAAAATGTCCAATTGATAAATAACTAAATGAGACTCAGATTGGGCCAATTTATATTTTGTCTTGTTCCCCGAACCTCGTTTGTACATGTGTAGTTAAGCCAATTCTTCCAAATAAAAAAATAAAAAAAATGTTTTGTCAGCTCTTATCACACCTATTTACTCCCTTCCTATTTTACCTCATACATTGGTTTTAAACCTTTGCCAAGGAAGTGGAATAATAGGTCTCATCGTTTTGTTCATGTTTATCCATCCACATGATATGATGCTTGATTCCAACATGCACATGAATTCGTATTGCTTCAAAAGATTATACCTTGTTCTATACATTAAACCACAAAAGTTACAACATTCATTTTTTCAACCTCTAAAACAGAATGATAATGGAAAATATCAGAGATGTGTCATTGATGACAAGAAAGAGAGGATTATATGAATATGATATTTGTTGGGGAAACAATTGATTCTGAAGTTTGCTTTTATGCAAAGAGAAATAATAATAAAAAAAGAATGATGATGAAATCAAAAACAAAAATTGAGACATTTTTATCACATGCATTCATACACAGTAATATCTTAGGATCAATTCAGGTTTATCATTAGAATCTAGTATCGCCTTAGTATTTACATGTTCATTTATATCAAAATCCTATACCTGCATAGCATCTACATTGGGATCTAATTGTTACTTAACATTTATGCTTTCAAGTTCACTACACCTGTTGTTTTTCTGTTAGATCGAGACCCGCTTCATTCTTATGAATGGTCATCGAATCTGTTTTTCTATTAGATCGAGACCCGCTTCATTCATATGAATGGCCATCGAACCCGTTTTTTTTTTGTTAGATCGAGACCCACTTCATTCATATGAATGGTCATCGAATCTGTTTTTCTGTTAGATCGAGACCCACTTCATTCATATGAATGGTCATCGAATCTGTTTTTCTGTTAGATCGAGACCCGCTTCATTCATATGAATGGTCATCAAATCCATTTTTCTGTTAGATCTAGACCCGCTTCATTCATATGAATGGTCATCGAATCTGTTTTTCTGTTAGATCCAGACCCGCTTCATTCATATGAATGGTCATCAATTTAGTTGTTTTTGTTTTGTTAGATTGAGACCCACTTCATTCATATGAATGGTCATCGAATTAGTTGTTTTTGTTTTGTTAGATTTGGCACCCGCTTCATTCATATGAATGGTCATCGAATCTTTGCTCTTTATATTGTCGGACCGGGACCGGCTTCATTAATATGAATGTCTATTTGTTTTATCTTTAGATTGTGACCCTCTTCATTTATATGGATGGTCTCTGGTTTTCTTTTCTCTTATTTCTATGTTTGTCTTGAAAACCCGGACGAAATTAGTATCTCTATCTTTACTTATCTTTTACAACGATGATATGTGAATATTATATTACATATCATCTTGTAAAAGCTAAGTAAAGAGGGGCAACTGTCAATACCCAATTT
>BDMB01000040.1:1512759-1588548 GCA_016859785.1 Macrotyloma uniflorum
GAAAGAAAAAAAGGAGCACCGGAAAAGAGGAGAAGAAGCAGGAGATTAGGAGGATAGAAGATCAAAGGTATTATTTCTTAGTTTTTTTTCATACTTTATTATTAGGGTTTTTGAGTGTGTATTTTGATTTGCAAGTTTCGCCACGCGATTGCACATTCTTTCCTCCATTAACTCCATGTTGGGGTGGTAGCAAATAGTCTCTCACACCTAAGAGAACGTGATTTGAACAAGGAGTGTGCGTTCATGTGGGCAATCGATATTATATGCTTTTAATCACAACATGCTTCCTAGAGCATCCAATTTATCCCCTTACTTTATGACACTAATGAGTGGATGTCTTGCTGTTATATCTGTCAATGTAGTCATAGCATTTTATATATTTGGCAATGAGAGAACCTGCAGATAAACACGATTTGCGGATTATATTTGCTTTATTTTACTTTATTTTAATGTTGGTATGAGAGGTTTTCTGAAATGGTACCCACATCCAGTATCGAAACGGCAGCCCCTCTAACCTCCTCCTTGCCGGCGGTGGTTCAGCCCTTTATTGTTAGGATTCTTTAGTAGGATTAGTCGTAATAAACAATGCCTTCAATGGTTTTCTAAAGTTTTTTTTCTTTCGTTTTCTCTGTTTGCTTTTGTTGGTGATTCGTGATTGTTATGTTAGTTTCGGTGAGGTTAGGAGGTTGAGCAAGAGGGTCCCATGGTGGGTTTCTAATTATCAGAAGGATTAGAGTATGAAAGTGTGAGTGTGGGGGACGATGACGTGGCATGGTGGGGAAGTTTTTTTTAGTTTATTTATTCATTAGTTTATTTATTTATTTATTTATTTTTATTTATTTATTTATTTATTTATTTTTATTTATTTTTATTTTTATTTTTTTATTTATTTATTTTTATTATTATTTTTTATTTTAAAATTTAATTTAATATTTTGCCTAACCCATAATTTATTTGATATTCAATATGTCGCTATAGTAAAAGGGGATAATTATGTTGAATTCGAATTATATATATGATTGCACACGTCATTATGTTGAATTCGAATTATATATATCACGTCATTGTATATTTAGTATTCAATTATATAAAAATAATAATTTTAATACACTAATCTCGAATAATAATCGTAATATACTAATTTAAATTAAATATATTTTTCTAAATACTAAATTATGATATCGATATTATATCAGTTTATCTTAAGAAGGGTAAAGGTTAAGTATGATCACACGCATCATCTTACACCTCATATCCTATCTTTTATTAGAAATTTAAATATATATATTTTTCTTTTAATTTTGATTAATCTATTTATGACTGATATGTCATTATATGTTTTTATTTTTTCAAAGTTTACTCAAATTATAATCTTATATTTACTAATGATTCTATAATAAATCATTTTTTTATTTTAAAATTTTTTTGTACCAACTTTTAATATAATTGTGAAATTTACTTTTCCTTTTCATATTAAAAAGTTGTTTGGATGTTTGTACAATCATGTGCATTGTCTTACATCCAATGCTTATTATATTTAAATATTTTTATATCACCTATATATAAAATAATCATTTAAATATCTGTATGGCTGTACACGTCATCTTATATTTAACCTTTAACTAAAACTTGTTCAGATAAAATAAATATGTTTCAATCATTTTAAGCCAATTTACATAACAATCTATAATATCAATGTATAGTTTACACTATCTTGATTTATTATAAGATTGATAAAAATCTATGTATATAATTTATTTTTTTAAAAAAAAAACTCATTTCTCTTTAAAATTACTAATCATAAAATAAATAGAAAAAAAAATAATGTTTTAAGAAGAACTACGTAACCCTGATTTTCCATTCTAAATAGAAATACGTAGGAGTAAGGTTAATATCTTGTCGGGCCCAAATAAATTCTAATTTAATATTTTTCTTTTATTTAACAATAATAATTTTAAAAAAAAAATATTTTTACTTTATAATATTTTATTTGTTTATAGGGGAAACAAATATTATAAGGTTGTATTTATTTTGCATATTTAATTGAAAGGTAACCATATTAAGACGGACGTTGTAGAGTGCTGATACCTTCCCTACACGTAATCGACTCTCGAACCCATTTTTTTGTTTCGAAGATCATTTTAGTTTTTCCATAGTTTTCCTTAATAAACTATGGTGGCGACTCCATTTGTTCCCCTAAAAAGGGTGAATTATTCTTTTTACGTTCGCTGGTCTCGTCGTGACCCCGGTTGCGACACATATGAAATTCTTAACCTTAGAGGTTAACACTTGTTATTCTTAACAATAATCGAGCAATAAACATTCTCTCTTACAAAGTCTTTTTCACCTCAAGACATCCATTTATCCTCATACAGACACTATATATAGGTTAGTTCCCAAACCCATATATGATAGTTACACCATCACGAAATAGTGCAAATGGAATCTCCATCAATCTCACACCACGTGATACCCCGGTCTATATGACTAGGAGTAACAGTAGAAGTTTGGATACCTCCTTACAACAGTAGGTCTCGATAATTCCATATACACTAAAGCTATACAAAATAACATCCCATGATGACTATTTGACTTAACCCATTCAACACAATAATATCACTTCACATCACATATAACATTAACCTCAACACCTCTATTAATCACAATTTCAAAGATATTTTTCACACTTTCAAGCATATAATTATATCAACATTCTCATTACATTCCAGCAATCCATTATATAATCTCCTTTTCATCCTATCATTGTAACAATATGTCATCTCATCAAGTTTCACACAATCATAACACCTTTACAATCCAATACTATATCAAACCATTAACACGCAATTTACTCTAGTTTACACTAATTTCATATTTATTCCATTAATAGCAAATTCTAATTTTTTTCAAGTCAAAATCATGCATTTAAAATAATTTTCAACATTGATAATAACATCATTCCAAATAAATGAATTCTGAAAATCCATATAATACACAAAGAATTACCACATGCTTATATCTCATCTCATAACATTATAATTTCATTCTTATATCAAAAAATTATTTTGAAGTCAAGGTATTTTCACTCAAGCGGAACAATTCTCGCTCAAGCGAAAACGTTTCAAAGAACATTCTTAAAACTGGAGTATTTTTCTCAAACAAAAATATTTTCGCTCAAGTAAAAATTTCCGAAAACAACTTCAAATCTGGAGACAACATGACCTTTATTCATTAAAAAAATTCATATCTTAAGTTATACATATTATTTTTATGTGAAATAAAATCCACTAGCTAGATAACATCTAGGGCTAAATCTTTTATGAAGAATATTTTTCCAAATTCAAAATAAAAACATACATATCAAAAGGGTTCATAAGTTCAAAGCGAATATATTTCCTGACAACTTGACCTTTAATTATAAAAAAAAAAATCATATATTGAGTTATACATATCCTTTTTACATGAAACAAAAAACATGAGTTAGCTAACATTTATAACTACAACTTTCATGAAGATCACTTTTCAAAATTCGAAATAAAAATATGCCACATTTTCACTAAAGCGAGATTTTTCTCGCTCAAGCGAAAATGAACCCAAGATTAGTCTCAGAGTCATTTGCTCGAACGAAAATCTTTTGCTCAAGTGAAATAAATAATGTACAGTGCAAAAAAAAAAACTCAAATTAAGCTTAATCCATTACTCAAAGTCAGCTAAATTCATTCCAAATGTATATCATTCAATCCAATTACATGTTAACAATCATAGATCATCAATTTAATCAATATACAACACAATTAAAACACATATATTCCACAATTCAATTTCTCCCTAATTTAGAAACGCTTAAAGCCTAATTAACTTCCCTTACCTCAAATTCTCAACAAACTTGAAGATTCAAGGGATTTTTCAGATGCCAAATGTTATTCCAACTATCTAAATACACCAAAACATCTTAATTATTCTACTAATTATTAAAGATTGCTAAGATCTATCTTAATCACTCATTTTTCCTAATTTAAACCCCAGTTTAAGAATCCTAAAATTTGAAATTAGAAGAACTCACTTAATTGTAGAATTTAAACGGTAAGATTTGTTCTTCTAATAGAAAACTTCCCTCTAGTGTGATTGGATTTTCAAATGGACGAAAAATTAAGAAAAAATCTCTACTTTAAGTTTGGAAAATTAAAAAAGTAGAAAGTTGGAAAGAGTAAGAGAGGAAAAATATGAAAGTTGCAATGAGAAGATTAAGTGAAAATTTAACTTTAAATATCTTTCTATTTCTCTCATCAAAATAAACTTAAAACTCACCCAATATACTTTATCCTAAAATAATTGATAATAATGATAAATTAATTTTGAAAAAATTCATTTCATTACCACCATCAATATCTTTTTGGCATATTCTAAGAAATAGAGTTATTTCTTACCATCCCTTTTTCTTTACGTCATTCCTTTCTAAAGATAATTCCTGCAAAAAAAATTGCTGAATATTAACTAGATAATAGTTAGATCTTTTTATTTTGTGTATTTTTTACAGAAAAAAAGTTTTTTTTTTTAATAAAATACTTACTTGTTATTATTTTTAACAAAAATAAATTTATTTTAAAAATAGAACTAGAAAAAAAGGTATTTTTCTATTCTTTTAAGAACAAATTAATTTTGTTTCTAAAAAAACACAGATGCGGCAAAAGACAAGAGAAATTTTAAATAAAAATTCCTGAAAAAGAATCACCTTTTAGTAATACAAAACAAGAACATGCATATTATGATCATGTCTTAATTTTTATAACTAAGCTATAAAAATTATATAACAATGATTTTGAATTAATAACTTTTAAATTATATACTTATCATACATAACTATTAAAATATTATAACTTTATTTCATTTCATGACACAATACATAAGAGTTAATGTAGTCTAAGTTCTTTTTATTTATTCTAAATATATATTTAATAAAATAATGCTTAGCAACATATATATTAAATGAAATTTTATGTGTGTTTGAGTTTATATATTATATAAAAATATAAATTTATTTATTCATAAAATATTTTTTTATGAATTTTTTTATAAAAAATATTAATTATGCATTAAATATTTTTTTATAGATTTATATTTATATTTATGTATGAAAATTTATCATAAATTTATTTATAAAAAAATTTCTTATGAATTTATTTGTGAGAAATTTTTTTATGTATTTATTTGTGAAAAATTTTTCATGAATTTTTTATGAAAAATAATTTTTTATTAATTTTTTATTTATAAATTTATGATAGTAAGAAATTTGTAAAAAAAATTATATTTTTCATTAATTTTAAGTATTATTTATAAACTTCTTTTGTATAAATAAGATTTTTTTAGTAATGATAGATTGAGAAACATATAATTTCATTAGACACCAAGTTTAATATACTAATAGTTTCACTAAATAATTTGAAAAAGAGTATTAATTAATTAACTATTAAGTGATGAATTAATTTCTTTGGAAGCAATGAAATATTTAAATTGAATGAACACAGATCCCAGCAGTAATGTTCGATTGATGATAGTATATGGGTAAAATAAAAGATTTTATAACCTAACTTTGAAGTCATGTTCCTAATTAATTGTTACTTAACAAAACCCAGTTAGGAACATTGCACTTGGAAAAACCATGGCTTTGCATGTGGCAGGCCATGTCCTTATTTTATGCATGCAACCACAATTCTTTCTCTTAATTTTTCATTTTTTTTAACAATTTTTCTTCTCTTCCTCACACCACTCAGAGATTCTCTTCCTATTAGAAAAACCTTAAGTTATTTGCATAGATTTAAGATTAGGTTTTATTATAATAAAATTTAGATCTTTACCATGAAGATGTGGAGTGTAGTCCTCAATTAAATTAATTTCAAACATGTATAACCAACTTCTATACATAAATATTAAAAGTATATATATTTCTTCCTAAATTACAATTCTACATAAAATAATTTATGGAAACTATTTTATATAATTAATTTTTTTATATATAAATATTTTGAAAAAAATGTTCATATTTTATAAAATTTTAAATTTAATTTATATTAAGAGGTTTTAATTTAAATGTATATATAACCTCATATATTTAACAAATTTATTATAATTTAAGATAAATTATAATATTATTAATTTATTTTTATAAAATTAACTTATTTATTATATATATATATATTAATTTAATTTTATCTTGATATTTTTAATATAAAATTATCTCCGATATTATCCAATTAAGTGATAAATTTCTATTGTACTTAATAACTAATTTTATTTATTATATATATGAAAGTTAATTTTAAAATTTATGTATAATTAAGTTATTCATGATTTTCTACCTAAAATGCGATTAATATTTTTTTAAGAGATGATTATTAAATGAATTTTGTGTAAAGTATGTGTATATTGAGTTCAAAAGAATCTGACGCAAAAAACTGGTAAATATTGAATTGATGATGAATCTTCACTCATTTTAATTTTTTAAAATGGTCACTTTCTAATAAATATGACAGTATAAGTACATATGAAGATGCATGAACGATGCACATTATCCTTCAA
This sequence comes from Macrotyloma uniflorum, assembly GCA_016859785.1. Lineage (NCBI taxonomy): Eukaryota > Viridiplantae > Streptophyta > Magnoliopsida > Fabales > Fabaceae > Macrotyloma > Macrotyloma uniflorum. The sequence goes on from BDMB01000040.1 coordinate 1,519,336, forward strand.
CATATACAAATATAATTGATATATAATTAATTTTTTTTAAAATGATTCTTCTAACTAAAAACTCTAGTTTTCTTATTACATATATTCGGTAATTTATTTTTAAAATAAATTTAAAAATAAAATTATTAGTTTTATGGTTAATTAGATAGTTAAAACTTCTCTCACCTTCATTGAAATTTAATTAATAAAATCACTTATTTATTAGAATTATTTAAATTCAAAACAATAAATATTTAAAATAAGTAAAATTATTTTAGTGATATATATCTATATATATAATTTATCATTGTAAGAATAAGAATTAGAGTTTTATTCTTATTATTATTATTAATAATAATAATAATAATAATAATTATTATTATTATTATTATTATTATTATTACTTTAATTTGATAATTTGATAATTAAGATAAATTAAGATTCTAAACTAGTGAATTAAAAAAAAATAGTAGACATAAAAATATCCTCAAAATAAATGCATTTTTTTCTCCAATCATTAAATTATAAAATAAAGATAAAAAATATTTTTTTAATTTTTATTCATAAAAAGTTACTCATTTCTCTATATAATATATATATATATATATATATAATTTTCATATATTAACAACAAAGATTGAGTTTAATCTAATTTATTATTAGTATGGTTATCAGAAAGGAAAGAGTGATGATAATTTCTTATAGAAATTAATTCTAGTTTGAGATACAAGCAATTTAGGTTTGAAGCTACCACTAGAAAGTTTATGATTGAAAGAAAAAAAAACTTTCACTTCTGATCACCAACATAAGTTTCTTAAAAAAATAAAGGAAAAAAGTGACAAAAATTTCTAATAAAAATGAAAATAAACAGAGTAAAGAAGAGCATCACATTGCAAATGAAATTGGAATTTAAATTGTATGATTTAACTTGATGAATGAAATATATATATATATATATATATATAGAGAGAGAGAGAGAGAGAGAGAAAGAGAGAGTACATGTATAAGTTATGTGAATATAAAAAAAAAAAAATAGCAAAAACAAAAAAGCCTCTTCATCCTCGGATTTCTAAAGAAAAGTCCAAAAGAAGATGAAAACTTGGACAGAGGGAGAGGGCTATGTACCTATTTCTGTGTGTTATTTGTGTATATTTTTTTTCCTATAATATTGTTACAAAGCATATTGTTGTCTTGTTATAAAACAACAAATTCCTATCTAAAAGAGAAAACATTGCTTCTATGGATGTACGTGACTTGAGAGTTAATTCAGAACTGAGAAATGCAGCGTCTATGACAAGCAGTGTTACGATGTTTATTTTGCTTGGTCTCTTGTTTCCAAACTTGGGCAATATCTTGAGCAATTTTGATAGCATCAAAAGAGGCACCAGAGAGCCCTCTCTTGGTGAACCCAACAGCATAAAGCCCAACATTTCCTTTCCAACCATTTGGGAATCCACACTTTGGCAAACCATTCTTGCAGAAAAACTCACCATCCTGCACACAAAATAACCAAAATTACATTATTTTCTATTGACACTAAGTGAATAGACATTTCACACTTTTCTTTCCAAATGAGTTGAAGAATAGAAAGTGGAAACAAATTCTCACCTTAAGCCAAGAAGGGACGTTGCTGCGGTACCCTGTTGCAAGTACTACTGCATCAATGTCTAGCTTTTCACCATTAACAAGCTCAACGCAGCCATTGGTGAACCTCTTTATTGCTTGTACAACTTTTATTTCACCGGATCTAATTTTCTCCAAGGTGCCAATGTCCAAAACAGGGGTCTTACCCTTTGTGTTCTTCAACAACAAAGGACCTTCCAAAGGCCTTTTGAGCCCAAACTTCTCTATGTTCCCCAGCACCAACCATGCCAACACCAATAGAATTTTGTCAACCACCCAAAGTGGCAACCATTGCAGCATCATAATCGCCAATTCAAACGTTGACTTCCCAAACACTTCTCTAGGCAACACATGAACCTGCCAAACCAAAAACAACACAACCCCATTTAATCAACACCCCAATTTCTCTCTTTTTTATTCAAAACACACAAAACGAAAACACAACATGAATGTTTTCTTTTCTTTCTTTTATGTCTTATGTTTCTTACTAGAATTGAAGTTTCATTTTGATATTTTAAAACATCATGATAATAAGAAAGGAGAAGGACTTACCGAACTACGAACAACCATGGAAGGAGAAGCATTGTGGTTACATAAGTCAAGTGAGAGCTCCATGCCAGAGTTGCCACAACCAACAACAAGAACTTTCTTCCCCTTGAATCTTTCCCCACACTTATACTCACATGCATGAATAACATCCCCTTTGAATTCTCCCAACCCTTCTATCTCAGGCATCACACACTCCGCATTCTCGCCAGTGGCAACCACCAGCCACCTACAAATGTACTCAAACTCGTTCTTCATAGGGCCACAGGTGGATACGGTTTTCACCCTCCATAACCCACTGGTTTCATCGTACCTGGCTGATTGGACACACTCGTTGAATTGTGGGTTGATCTCAAAGTGTCGTGCATAGGATTCGAGGTAGTCTATGAACTGTTTCTTGGAGGGGTATTCAGGGAAGTCTTGTGGGAATGGAAGATTAGGGAGCTGACAGAACTGTTTAGGAAGGTGGAGTTTCAATCTGTCGTAGGTACGTTTTTGCCATAGTGAGGCTATGCATTCAGCTCGTTCCAGAACCACGAAGGGTACCCCTTGTTGTTTCAGACACGCTGCTGTGGCTAGTCCTGAAGGACCTGCACCCACGATCACAGGACCATTAACCCAAATGCAACGTTTTGAGAACATCTCCTCATAATCAACTAGGCGAAACAAGTTTTCCATTTTCACACACTTATGCTTTTTTTTTCTTAGTTTTTGCCTCTTGGTTGTGAGAAAGAAAAAGAAGCTTTGAAAGTTGTGAGAGAGATGGTTGTTTTAGTGGTTTGAAAATGAAAGTTTGGATTGAAGGAGAGAGGAGTTGGAGAGGCTTAAATAGAGGATTTGAACTTGTGATGAAAGTGGGGAGTTAACGAACCTTTTTCTCACTCTTATTACAATGCACTTTATGTTCATTATTATTATTATTATTTTATTTTTTGGCGTCTTTGCTAGCAACAAAGATACACCCACAAATAAGAAAGAATGAGTATTCGAACTTGTAGCATAATTTGACCATGTTCGTAGTTAATAATTGGAGCTTAGAAGCTCATATATATAACATTATTTAATTTGGTCCTACAATTAAGTGCATTAAAAGGGTTCAGCTGCTGAGTCAAGTTATCATGCTTAAATAATATAGTAGCCCTAACTAACAATATAACTATCATAACGGCAAAAGTTACTAAAAGAACAATATTTTTTTTATTATTTTAATTAATTTTACACAGTTCAACCACCTAGGAGAAATAAGAAAAGAATAAAATATGTTTAGAACATGACCAGCCGTTTGGCAAAAGCAAAGGAAGAACATGGTTGAAGGATTAGATGCTTCTGAATCATTGCATCATATAAAAACAGGTTGACCACACACAAATATACATATATCACTCTTTTATATATATATATATATATATATATATATATATATATATAAAAGAGTGATAAAATACATAACCACCAAGAAGGACCCCAAGAAACACATGAGACCACGTGGAAAAATATTTAGACTTTAAGTCATCACACATTTAATTATATATATATATATATATATATATAAACATCAAGTTATTTTAAAAATAAAAATTAGAAATCTGTTAATGTATATTTTTTTATACTATAATGTATAAAAGTCTAACCTAAAATAATGATGTTTCTCCAATTGTGTAAATTGGGTATATTGTTTCAATTTATTGAAATTGATCATGAATTTAAAAATGATCTCAAATTAATATTCTATTCAAGTGATAGTCATTAATTAACTTTGTGAATTTGGTCTAATTAGATATTATTCTATTTTTAAAGTATTTTCTAGTGGTTTGATGGTATAGTATCAAAACATATTAAAAAAATTTCTTGAAGGAAAATTAATGGGCGTATATTGTGATGAAAAATCAAAGCCAAAGGTTGTGGATTTATTTTATACTCTGAAATTTTTTACTTTTTTATATAATATAATATAATATAATATAACCCGCGAAAATTGTAACTAGAGAAGCAAAGTTAGCACTGCCTATATCATCAATAAATTTTTAGCCGCGAGAGAAAAAAAGATGAATGTAATGGAAAATTTTCAGAATTGTAAGAGTGATGGAGAGATAAGCTATTAAAAATTGATGTATTGAAGTACAAGTAAAGATTTGGTTTATAGTTTGGTTACCCATGTTATTAAAAAGCAAGTAAAATTAGTATCATATGTTTGTATTCTCTTAATTATATATACTATCTACATTGTATATTATATAGTTTTTAATTTCATTAAATAAAATTAAATAAATTTCTAACTTTGACTCTTATGAGTCTATTATTATTAACATTATTTTTTATAATATTATTTCCTTTCATATCAAACAGTATTATTATAATTAAATAAAATATAAATATTATTAAGATAAATTATTATTTAAAAATAAAATATTATTTAGTTGAAATATATAATATCTAATAATTATAACTCATTAATCAATTCTTATTTTTCCGATAAAAAAAACGTTCATTGTATTTTTAAATTTGTTTAATAATTTCATTTTTTTTATTCAATACAGTATCATATCACATACATTATTAAATACTTATATAATATTTTGATGATTATAAAATTTTTTTCTTTCATACTTTCATAATTTTACTATTTACTAGTTTATATATCACATATATGTATTCAAATGATATTCTAAATATTTGTCCTTATTATAATATTTCCTAATTAAATTTATAACTAACTAATTGGATTGAAGTTCTCTTTATATAATAGGATAAATTCTTAAATTTGTTAGTTTAGATCCTATTTCACGTTACAAATATAATAAGAATTTTCTTCACTTGATATCATAATTTATGTGACTCTAATATCAATAAAGTTAAAATATCTCATTAATAATTTTTCATATTCAATGCACTTTTCCATAAACAAACAACACAAGGAATTTCTTTATTAGTATTTCTTATAATCACATCATAATAATATATATTCAATTTATAGTTTAAACACCATCATACATACATTTCACATCAAGTTAGAAAAATCAATAGAAAATAAAAATCAAATTCTTTATTTATGTATTCTTAGTTAGGCAAACATCTTCTGGTGTAGCGAAATTTAGACTAGGAGCACCCAACTTCTTCAAACCTATTTTGTTTAGGTAGGAAATTTTTCAATTCAAGCGACGCCCTTTTCATTCAAGTGAAAACCCTCTCGCTTGAACAAAAATAAGGCTAAGAGTAAGTCATTTTTTTTGGATCATTTTCTATCAAGTAACCATTCCTTCGCTTGAACAAAAGTAGGTTTGAGACTAGCCTAATAGTTTTCAACCATTCTTTTTTGAATGACCAAATTGTCACTTGAGTGAAAATTATTGAATAATATTTATCAGTATCTCCAAATCCTTCATCCAATGAACAAATTTTCATTTTCAAAACATCCTAAGTTACTTGAAAGTTCATTTTTACTATACACTTCAGCCAAATTGAAATCATAAACTATAAATTACATTATCATGCAATATCATCCTAACTTAAGTATTCCCATATTCATAAACTAATTTTAACACATTTACATTTCACAAACCATATCACGTTCAAAATTTTTAGAAATTTATTCAAGTTCTAAAACAAAAGTTCTTAATTACCAACTCAAATTAAAGTTATATAACTCATCTTTACAACTTCATCATTTCAATATAACCTCATAATCATTAAATTACCCAAATAATTCATAAATTTGCCCAAACAAATATTCTCTGACAAGATTCAAACAATATGATCACGTCACTTTCACAATTTAGATAATTTATCTTAGGGTACTATGATGATATTCAATTAAACTAGTTTTGTTCTCATGATACTCGATTCATAAATCAATCCTACCATTAAGATCTAAATTAACACACATTTATTTTGAAGAGGAAAACCACACTTGGAAACTCTAATAAGGCCTCTTATACAATCTACTATTTCAAATATTAATAGAAAACTTATAAAAAAAAAGAACTTATTCTTTTTAAAATTCTAATAAGATGAAATTTTCTTCTTTGAAAAAGATATAATAGATGAGAAATTATAAAGACAATGTAGAGAATTTAAAAAAAAAATGTTTTTATAAAATCAGTGATTTAATATAAATAAAGAATAAAATTTAATACTTTATTTATATATTTTAAAAGTTGATTAAACAAAACTTTCACTCTTTATTAAATTAAACTCTACTTATTTATAATTTTTAAAATTCGATTCTTAGAATAGATATTTATTTGAATAATAGTAAAATTATCACCAACCAAATAATCAAGTAAAAGAATATTTCGAATTGTGAAAAAAAAAGAAAAATAGAGTAAAATTAAACTATAATTTAATATTAATTGAATTTTCATTTTAATTATTAATTATCTTTAATTTTAATCTAAGTCTTATTATTGCTTGTTTTAGTTATTTATTTTAAGATATATTCTCATTTTTAAATGTAATTAAATCAATATATAAATTATGAGCTAAAAAATGACTTTATTATATTTGTTTTTGAAATAAGTGTAACATATTCAAAATATAATTTATTAAAGATAAATAAATTTATTTTAAGGATCACACTTATATGCACAAATACTTATATAACATATCTAAAATAACTATTTATTCTAATAGATTCAGTTCATGCATCAAACAGGCAAATATAAATACTATTTATATTACATTTTTCTTTTTAGGTTTCTAAAAAAATAAATATAAATATTCAATATTATGTTACTAAACTTTGTACACTCATCCTCATGCCTAAGCTACTTCATTTCCACAGAAGAATCACCATCTATCCTATTATTTGGTCACGTGTAAAGAATACGATCATAGCAGATTCACAAACACACAAAAGAAAACGAAAGAGGGTAAGCTAGTGAAACCAAGATAAATCATAAGGAATTCATAAAATCATTCAATAGTAAGCATAAAATTTCATACAAGTATAAGGGCCTACCAAAGGCTTTATACATTTCAAACACATTCACAATCAAGACTGACACCTTCTAAAAGACTGTATGGATTTTGGATATCTAGGACTAGCATCTGATGTATACTCTAGGATCACGGGCCTAACAGGCCGACCACTTAGTCTTTTTCACCCCAAGATCATCCACAAAATATCACCACACCCATCTCACATCAAGGTAGCCTCACCAACTATCATAAAGACAATTGGTAAGACCTTCATTAACCTTCACCACATAACAATCCTAGCCTATATGACTTAGAGAGTTATTAAGGTCTAGATACCCTATAACATATCCCTAAATCCATATACACTACATTACCAACATCATGCTCAACATAAAATAAAGTTCCCCTTAATAAGAGTATCAAGGCCTCATGCCAACATAAATATCATTAATAAATTTCACAGCACATCTCTATCACATATCTCAAAACATAAAGATTTCACTATTCTAGGATAGGGTCAATTCTCTTAGTAAACTCCTGATCTGCTCAATGGATTTTATGCAAACTTGAATTCTATAGAAAACCAACCTTAAATCCCTTGATTCAATTTTCCTTTAAAGCACTACTAGGGGTTTAAAAGGGGTCAATTTGAGACTATTTTCATAAATTGAGGGTCAATGATTCAAGGTAGATTTTCCTAAAAAATCTAAATCAGTTCCATTTCACTTGATCACACACTAATTTAAAATAAATCAGATTCAAGAATTCAAAACAGGATCCACACAAAAAATTGAATGTTATGTCATTCCCAATTTAAGCACAAAGTAAAGCCAAAACAAACAGGATATAATTACAACTTTAAACAATCTATCTACTCTTTACTCATTCACCAAGTAAGTCAAAAGGTCATTCAATCAAAGACCACAATTACATACAAGTAAAAATCCAATTTTTCTTTCATTATCCAGATCAACACAGTCTCATTTTACTCCTTCAAAATATATCAAATTCAATAACAACTAAATTTCAACAATTGAATTCCATACCAGTGATTGAACCATAATTACTGAATATATTACATCTCAAACATACAATTTCCAAGTTCACGAAAGCATTCAAAATTATACCATAATCACAAGGTCACAACTCAATTGAACAGAATCACAACACAACACATAAACCCCATTAAACAGTTTCATTCCAGTAGACACATTCAAAGACAGTCACATGTAAGGTTCCAAATTTCAAATTTTTTCCAAATCCTAAAAGTCTAAACCTAGACTAGCTTCCCTTACCTATTTTGCTTCAAAACTGCTTTTGCACTCCACTCCATAGAACAAAGTCCCAAGTGCTCTAACTAGCTATCCAAGTACTTGTTTCACAATCCAAACACACCACTAAGAACCTAAGCTAGCATAGAGTGATTTGGAAGAAGAAAATGACACATGCAAACAGGTTTGGTGCACATGAAACCCTAAAGACAGTTTGGCCAAAAGGGATTTTGAGTAAAGAAAACTTACCCAATTCAAAATTCCAATCAGTTGAAAATGATCTACTCCTCACAAACTTTAGTTTGGTATCCTTGGATCTTGAAAATGATGAACGAGGAAGAGGAAAAATTAGAAAAAAGATAGAAGGTTTAGAGAAAAAAGAGTTTTAGAGAAATAATACTTTTAAAATAATGAAGGTTAAAAGATTTAATTTTATAATATTTTTAAAATATTATTCAACACTCTCATTTATCCTAATTGCCTCTTTAAAACTAACTTATTGGATCTTACAAATAAATATAAGGAGTTTTTTTTATAAATCATCTCAACTAAACATAAAAATTTATACGTGATTTTATTCGAATTTTTTTAATTTAATATAAATTTCCCAAATCAATATTTTTAGTGATTTGGTTTAGATTATTTCTTTTTTGTTTTTTTATTATAATTTCTTAAAAAATTTATAAAAATACTATTTTATAAAAAAATTGTTAAATATTTTGATTTTAAAATACTATTTATAAAAATTTTATAATACCATTTATAAAATTGTCAAAAAAAATTATATATACTATTTTATAAAATTTTATAATACCAATTTATTATAATATTTTCATAAATATAAATATATCATATCTAAAATATAATTAAACTATAAAATAAATTTTTAAGAGAATATTTATATGTTTGTTAATTCTAATTAATTTTTAAATGAATAATATTATATATTTAAATATAATATTCTGTTATTGGTTTTCAATATAAAATCTGAATAAATTATGAAATTGAAGAAAAAATATATTAAAAAAAAAAATTAGTTCAGATAATTTATTTTTTAAATTGATTTGATTTTGAATGTTGATAAATTTTCTCCCTCTCTCTTTCTTTTTATATATATATATATATATATATATATATATNAAAGAGAGGAATTGATACACTTATTTTCAAAAAATAAAAATTATAGATTAATTTTTTATTATATAAAAAATAAATTTTTAACTTTTTTTTTTCTTGAAATTAATGAATTTCTTTTTGAATATGTAAAATATTTGTTAAAAATCAGCTTGGGGGTTAGAATTCCGATTAAATAATTATTTGAATCAAAGTTATTGTTTGATTTTGTTTAATTTCAATTAAATATAAAATTTAAATCAAATTAAATTATTATTTTGTGATTCAATTTAGATCAAATTTTATCATTGTTATAAAATTTAAAAAAAAAAAAGTTATCAAAATATTTTAAAACATTTTTTTCAAAAAAATTATCAAAAATATTTTTAATTAATTTACAAAAAATTAGAAATATTATGATTTTTTTTATAATTATTATTATATTGATAGTTTACACTTTTATTTATATTTATAAGTAAATTACATAATTTTATAATTAAAAATTACAATATAAAATTATAATTATATTTTAATAAATATAAATATATTATAGATAAAAAATCAAATGATATATAATTTTTAAAAAGTATTTATTAATTTTTAATTATTTTTAAATATATAATTTTATATTTAAATACTATAAATAATTTAGTTTAGTTTAGAATTAAATATATTTTTAAGCCTTGTAAAATAAAAAGTATGTTAAAATAATATAATAAATTTTTTCTTATTAATTTAATATCTATGAAATTTAAATATTTTATTTTAATCTAATTTTTTAACGAAGATTTAGGTCATTAACGGTTATGTAAAAATTAAATAATAAATTAAGTAAAAAAAATTATTTTTATATTTTAAAAAAACATATTTTTATAAAATAAATAATATATTAAAATAATTTTTCATATTAATTTTATCGTTATCCAAATTTCTAATAAATATTAATGTCATCTAAATGGACAATAAAAATCTTATTAAAATCACTTATAAAAAATTAAAATAACTAAATATAGTGAACATATAAAAATTAAATAAATTATATATATTATTATAAAGTACCTCCTCTAAATTTCTATTTTGAGAGAGAAAAACATGATAAGAAAATTCTTATTTAAAAACACAGTTGAAAATTAAAGATTCATCGGTAAATTATTATATATGAATAAATCATATATAATAAAATATTTTAAAAAGAAATTTATAATTTATTATCCGTTAAATTTATTCTATGATTCAAATCAACGAACGTTTTAATCAAATAAACTAATCTAATAAAAATATAATTTTTTTATATATAAACCTTCTGATAATTTTACACATTTTCAATAATTCTTTAACTTCTACATCAATTCTCTTATTCATGTCTCATTAAAAAAATTAGTGAGTTGGTGAATCATTAACCTAATTATATTATCTAATTAGTATTTTAATTGTCTTGATAAATATTTAATAACCATTTTTCAAAAGTTGGTATATTGAGAAATATTATCATTCTTTGTAAGGAAAAGGAATAAATACAAGTAATAAAATAAACGGATAAAAGTAATATTCATACAAAATCTACTTTTTCTGGATTAGATTGTTAAATACTTTATTATTCTGTTGTTTTTTTTATATTATTTTGTTATTTAATAATTAATTTTTTTATTATAATAATATATTTAAATTTTATAAGGAATAAATTAATATAATTTTTTTATAAATTAAAATATGAAAATAATCTTTTATATATATATTTTTTTTTACGTTTGATTACAGTTTGATGTCCATTTAAATCTATTATAAATTTTGAACTAAAATAACTTTAAATTTCATAGATACATAAAAAAAATTTATAAAAATTATTTTAATATATTTCTTAATTTTACAAGGACTTAAAACATATTTAACTTATTTAATTTATTTTTGATTTTTAAACATTTAAAAATTAAACTAAACTTTATGATAAAAGATAAATTTTTAAAATTTTTAAGAATAATAATTTTGATTGACTTTTAATTTTTTTATCAATTTTTTGTTATAATTATGTTCCATTCTATATTTTTATTTTACTAAGAGAACTTCACACGAAATAAACTGAAAAACGACAAAGAATATATGATTAGATACCAAATTACAATAAAAAAAGAAGCGAGTACTTGGTTCAATCATAACACGGTTCGGTTCAGTTAAAACGACCTCTGGTAGAGCATCGAGCTAAGTGACAACTTCAAATTCACTGTATTTTGTCCTTGGTGGTGGGGAAGCTGCTATTTATATACTTGTTTGACTTTTGGGAACTATTAAAAGGGGTAGCTACACCCTTCAATTCCCTTTCTTTTCCTTAAGAAAATGGCAAATGCCAAATCACACTAATAATAATAATAGTAATGTGGGAATTTTGAAGTCAATCATTGCAGAAAAATGGTATAAGGTGAGGAATTAGAGGTAAGGAAGCACATCGATCGAAATGAATGGCATAGCAGAAGAGAAGGAAATGGAAATTTGAGCAGATGCACTGCATTATCATGATCTGCAACTTCAACACCTAATTTGATGCTTCAGGAATTTCTTGATCCATCTAATAGTAATAATATATGAATTGGTTGGTTTCTCTTGAGAACACATGAACATGTGGGTTGAGATAGATTCATTTCTTACTCATGTCATGCAACACAATTAAAACCCTATCCATCCTCTTCAAATGCCACTGAATAATGCAATTTGTCATAAAACAATTAATTCCTTGATTTGATTCTAGATCTGCTCCAATTATTTAGTTTTACCTACAAAATGTCTCATGCATACATAACTTGCTTTCATTTTAAAAACTAATAATAATACTCAGATATGCTCTTAAATTATGCAGTAGATAGATATATAGATAGATATAACCTGTGTTTTTGTTTATTTAATGTTTATAGTTCAGGTTTTATTCATACAGTCATGTCAAAGTTGCATAAAATATGTATGTATATGCACTAACAGCATAAAATAATTTTATACCATCACAAATAATTATGTATGGTAAACTTATTAATTTTATAATAATTACTTTAAACGTAACAACAATTATTGTTTCTTATTGTATATATATAACCTATTGAAAATTAAAAAAAAAAAAAAAAGTCTCACATTTTATCTAATGAATCTCTCTTACTTTTTAGCAAATTTTAAGAGAATTAATATGTTAAAAAATTATGCGGCTCTTCTAGAAAAATATTTTGAATGTTGTTTATGATGTGTTACTCTTTCTCCTAACATCATAAAATCAATTTCTCCAAAATATAAATGATTAACTTGGACAAATTTCTACATAAGAAAGAAAAATAAATGAAAAATTATCTTATACGTAAATTAAAAATTAAAATTTTAGAAAGTTGTACTAGAATGTTTTTTTTTATTGGTCTATCTTAGAATTTGTTTAAATATATCCGAAGTTACTTGATTTTAAAATCATTCAAATTTTTAGTGGGCCTACTTAATAAAAAATTGAAAATTAGAATATTTAGTATGAACACCACCTAGTTATAAAAAGAAAGTTACATAAAAATATCAGAAACTCAAAAGAAACTTTTCCATGCCATATAGTTTTTTTAGGGTATGAGGCTGAAATAATTTTCTCATGGTCACACACGCTGGCAGATATTTATTGCCAGAGATTCTCAGAGAAATTGCAATCATATAAACTGCTTTTTCTTTAAAATGCAATCATTGCTCTAAGTTAAGATCCATGAATTTGGTGATAAAAGAAAAATCAAAGTAATCAACCAAATAAATTTGATAACAATGTCTACCAGCTCTACAACTCAAACTTAAAATGGAAACACCATGCATCTACACTTATTCTCAAATCATTTCTCAACATTTAACTTCAAAATTTTATTAAATACAAATAAAATATTTTATGAACATATATTATAAGACATCTATGTGATATTTACACAGCAATGAGTATATTATATTTGTATTCAACAAATCATATTTAATAATTTTAGTGTTGTACATTAAATATATTGTATCAGATAGGTACTCGTTTTTTATACACTTATCTTAAATAATTCATATTAAGGTACCTCTCTAAGAGGTTGTCGGTCCAAACTGTACCTCTCCGAGAGGTTGTCGGTCCAAATCGACAAGTACACAATTGGGTTAGAGATTTACTAATCCATGAACCTTAACAAATTACAGTACATAATCAACTCAATTACTGTTGATCTCGTCTAAAAAATAAGTCAATTAACACTATTTTAAATAATCAATTATTTTATTATATTATAAATAACAATCATCTTAACTAGATATTAAAATTATATTTTATTTTATTTATATTTTTTACTAATTTGAGTATCAGAATATAATTGTAAATATTCATCATTCAGTCCAATTCAATTAATGAATTTAGGAGATTTGGAATCTAGAAAACATTTTGAGATATTATTTTATAAGTATATATATTAAATATAATATGATATATTAAATATAATATGATATACTTAATATATTAAGTATTTTGAAAAAGAAAAAGAAAAGTATCCGTATATTATTGTTCTAAATATAATTACATATGCAAAGCTATATGTATATATTAGATTGGGATGGATGATACGTATCTATACTGGATCTTCTGTCATCGATTGAGGACATTTATTTGGAGCCATGTGCAATTGAAAGTAACCACTTTGGATTTTCCCTTTGAATCCTCTTCCATTTGATGTCACAAAACAAGACAAAACCAAGGGTATAGATTGAATATCACATAATTCTGACAAGGAATTTCGTGAAAGTGATTGCTTCCATTACCTAGTTACCTAGTTGACGTTGAAATTTCATAAAGATATTACACTAATCTTTTAATTAAATTAGGGTTATCACTGTGTGCATGCACTAAGGCTTAAAGATGTTTATTTAATCAAAGTATATAAGAGGACCAAACTTTTGGATAATGTGTATTAAGGATAATAATTACTTTCTCAATATTGATATTTAAATTATTATGGTCATCAATTGTTATTCTTCTCTCTTTTCTTTTTTCTATCTCAATCTTTTCTTTCTTTTATTTTTACTTTATACTTTTTTTTTATTTTAGGGTTGAAAAATAACTATAATTAATAAGTAATTGCCTAGTAAACTAAGTAATTTGATTTCATCAACATGGCCATAAATCAAGCCTACATATTATTTTCTAATGAAAAATTGTTTTCCTTTTGTTTGTATTAGAAAGAAAATTGGTCACACTGTTCTAACTTAATCAGGCTCCAAGTCTTTTTTTAGGGAGAGTATAGTTTAAAGTTTTTATAAAAGTTAATTTGATTAAAAATGATATATTTTAGACCTTTTAAAAAATTAAGCCTAATAACTTGACTTATTCGGATAAATACAAATATGATTTTGTAAATATTATTTTTTTTAATTTATAAAAATCATATATCTATTTATTTTAAAATTTTAAACAAGTTGAATTATACAAAGTCATGCTAAAATTTATTGAAAGATAAATTAGTGCCTTGTTTAAAAGTCTTATTATAAAATAGATTTTTAAATAAGTTAGCTTGATTGTCAAGTTATAATTTAAAAATAATTTCATAGCATATAAAAATTGCATTTTATTCTAATAAAGTCAATCTACCTATTTTCATTTTTCTAATGTCTTAACTAACAACTATTTTTATTTTTATAGTTTATAATTTGTTTAATATATATATATATATATATATATATATATAATATGCAAAGTCTTGTTGGATCCAACTTATTTTCATTCCTAATTGAAAGAAATTAAGTTTTTTCATTTATTTAGAAGAAGGGAAGTCTATAAAGTTACATAAACTTTACCAAAAAAAGGAAAAACATTATACAAATTATTTTCATTCTCCCTTTTACTTATTCAAACAAATAAGGAGAAATTTCTTCACTTATTTTCATTTTTTTTTAATCCTTTCTACAAAATACCTTCTTATTTCTTTCTTTGTTCCCTAAGAATATCACTTTTTTTACCTACGCTTTTCTCCTCTTCCCCCCTTTAGTACAAAATGTGAAAAAAAAAAAAAAAATGAAGTACAACTAGCATTTCTCTTATTTATTTGCTGAAGATTCCAATTAAAATGGGTCCAAGTCGAAGCCCCAGTGTAATGAATGCAGATATGATGAATGTGAAATTGTAAATGCTACCTCCATCATTTCCACAACTACGTGGTACGATATGGAGAGAGAAAGGAAGAGGCTTTGATTTGTGTAGCTATACATCAGGACCTTGACCCCTCACACCAGAGGAAATGGACCACCATTAAAGTGTACATTCATCAGATGACCCTTGTGGAGTTATACTTCTCAATTCTCATTGCATGCAATGGACCAGAATTATAACTTAGGACTAAGACTCTTCTCTCAATCTTCTATTGCCACCCAAACCATATCCATATTTGCATCCAAATCCAAAACATAAAAGAATAAAAGAAAAGAACTGCCACTTGCAGATTTTCAATTTGTGCCTGACAATAAGTTTCCAACAAATTGAAATTAATGAGGATGCAATGGCCATGGCCATTGCAAGAAATTTAGCTATAGGATGGTCCAATATAGACCAATCTACATTAGGGTTATACTTGCCTTTGGGTCCCAAGCCATATTCTGGAGGTTGGGTTGCACCCTTTGTGTGGTGTGCAACTATAGGCATGTGAATTCCTTTTGGATTTGGTTTAGGTTTAGAATATTAATATTTGTAATACATTGAATAAGTCAACTTAGTATTTTTCTGTTTTAATAGTATCTTATTTTATGTATTTTCATGTATATAAACTATATTAATAAGATATATCCATACTTGTATATATACTTTTCTTACCTTTCATTCACCTTAGTTCTAATAGAATTGGTATTCATAGCCTAAACATTCTAGGACCTGTGTTTCAGAAATCACATCTAAGTGTGGTGGATAGATAGACTGATTGAGGTGTGAAGAAACTAGTTGTGTGAGACAAAGTAGTGTAGTATTAATAACGTGATCTGTGACTAAAATTTTATTTCTTAATCAAGTAAACATGAGTGAAGAATGACTGGTGGTGATAATTACATTTCTTTGATGAATCTTCCAATTCTCACAAAGAAGAATTGAGATCGATGGAGTACACAGATGCAGGTGTTGTTCAAGTTCCAAGATGTGAGTGATGTGGTTGAAAGTGACTCCTAGATGTTTGCTTCTGATACTACAAATGCGCAGAAGGCTATGACCAAGAAGAAGGATAATAAAGCACTGTTTATCATTCATCAATGTGTTGATGATGTTCATTTTGAGAATATTCAAAATGCATCCACTGCTAAAGAAGTATGGGACATCTTGGTTCGAAGTAATGCAGGAGGTGAGAAAATTAAGAAAGTGAAGCTCCAAACTCTTAGGAGGCAGTATGAGTTACTACAGATGGAGGACAATGATAAAATCAATGAGTATTTCACCAAAGTACTCACAATCACGAATCAAATGAAGGGTTGTGGAGAATCTATCACCGAGCTTATGATTGTTGAGAAAATTATGAGATCTTTGCCATAGAAATTCGAATATATAGTGGTGGCGATAGAAGAATTGAAAGATTTGTCAATGATGAAGATTGAGGAACTTTAAAGTTCTTTGGAGGCATATGAAATGAGACTAGTTGATAGAAATCCTATCAAGAATTATGATCAAGCCTTGAAAGTACATCATTCTAATAATGATGAAAAAAAGAAGTCAAAGAAGTGGAAAGGGAAACAAGCTAAGGGAGATTTGAAGTCTAACAAAGTCATGCATGATCATGATAACAAATCAGATTTCAATAGAGAGAAAGGGTAGATTAGAGAAGAATCAAAAGAAGAGAGATAAAAGAAGTGTAGAGTGTTTTAATAGTAACAAATTAGGACACTATACCTATAAGTGTTTGTTAAGGAAATCCTATATTGATTGCCTCAATTTGAAATGTTTTGTAGAATAGGGTCGCCTGGTTCAACAGGTATTTATAGAGGAGGGATGTTGGGAGAAAGTCTACATCGCCTACCTCAATTTGTAGAGTGCGGCTTATATATTTGTTAGGCAACTTCACTTAGTACCAATTGGTTTTAGGATGAAATCTAGCATGGTATCAGAGCTTGTATCTCACCTTTGTTTCCTATTCTAGTAACTTCGACTGTTTCGGCAGGCATCCGTGGAGGGGTGATATTAAGGAAGTCCTACATCAACTGTCTCAATTTGCAATGCTTACTAGAATAGGGTCACTTGATTCGACAGGTATTTGTAGAGGAGGGATGTTGGGAGAAAATCCACATCGCTTGCTAATAAGGGAAAGCAATAGAAGTATCAAGATAAAGAGCCTTATGTGACACAAGAGAATTCTGACTCTGAACCATTGACCTTAATGGTAACCACCACTGTGGAGAAATCTAATTCTCAGACTGAGTCTTGGTACCTAGATTCAGGATGTTTGAATCACATGACTTGTCACAAGGAATGGTTAATAAATTTTGATGCAGCAAAGAAGAGCAAGGTTAAATTTGCTGATGATAACACATTGAAAGTTGAAGGGGCTAAAGATGTTGTTATTCTAAGGAAGAATGGTTTGCAAGCAGTGATCTCCAACATGTTGTTTGTTCCTAAGATTAAGTTAATCTTCTAAGCATTGCCCAGTTGATGCAAAAAGGATTTACAACAGTCATGGGAAATTATGCTAATGTACAATGTTTGTTTGCTGTGAAAAGTGATGATAATAGCTTGTTGTGGCAATTAAGATATGGTCACTTAAACTTCAAGAGTCTACAACAACTTGGTGTGCAGAATATGGTTTCTGGAATGCCCAATATTGCACTGCCAAAGAATGTGTGAGGTATGTTTAGCTAGAAAACAAACCAGAAAACCATTCTAAGTGCATATAAACATGAGATCCAAAGACTGCGTAAAAGTTGTGTATTCTGATATATGGACCATTTGAGGTTCCTTCACTGGCTAGAAACAAATATTTCATTACCTTTGTGGATGAGTTTAGTAGGATGATATGATTGTATGTGATTAGATTGAAGAGTGAAGTATTTGAGACTTTCTTGAGGTTCAAGACATATGTAGAGAGGGAGAGTGGAAAATTGTTGAAAACTCTAAGAATAGATGGAGAAGGCGAATTCACCTCTAATGCCTCTGAAAATTACTGTTAGACCAACGGCATTGTACATGAAGTCACTGTACCATATACACCTCAACATAATGGTCTTGGGGAGAGAAGAAATAGGACAATTTTGAACATGGCTAGAAACTTAATCAAGGAGAAAGGCTTGCCACAAAAATTTTGGGGTGAAGCAATATTAATAGCTGTTTACATCTTGAATAGATGTCCTGTAAAGAATTTAGAGTTGAAGGTGCCATTGGAAGTTTGGTCTAGAGTGAAGCAAACAATTAGTCACTTTAGGGTTTTTGGGTCACTAGCTTTTAAGCATATACATATCAGAGGAGAACCAAACTCCAAGATAAAAGTGAAGCAATGGTGTTCATGGGCTAGCTTATAAGCTCTTTAATCCAGTCAAAGAAAAGGTAGTAGATGTTCTGGTGTTAGAACATGAGAGTTGGGACTAGAAACAAATGTAGACCGATCTAAAGAAAAATGTGACAAATGGTGTTGTTGATAATTCTATATTGACAGAAATAGACAGAGTTGCTGAGAGTTATGCTACACTACAAAATTATGTGTCTTAAAGGCCACAAAGGGAGAGAGTAATGCCACGTAGATTCTTTGAATTTGAGATACACTTTGATGGACAAGTTAATGATGAGGGAGATTTGGTTCACATAGCACTAGTGGCAAGAGCAGAACCTATTGATGAGAATGAAACTTTAAAATAACCAGTTTGGAGAAATGCAATGCATGAGGAACTCAGATCCATTGAGAAGAATGAAACATGGGAACTAGTTTATCTTCCAACTGGGAAGCATTACATTGGAGTGAAGTGGGCTTTTAAGCAGAAATTGAATCTTGATGGTTCAATCTCTAACCACAAAGCAAGGCTTGTGGCGAAAGGCTTTCTTCAATGTCAAGGACTAGATTTTTCTCTGAAGTCTTTGCACTAGTTGCTCGGATAGAAACCATTCGGTTGGTTATAACTGTGGCTTGTGCAAGGAATTGACCACTGTTTCAGCTTGATGTAAAATCAACTTTCCTACATGGACCTTTGGAGGAGGAGGTATATGTCCAATAGCCTCCTAGATTTGTTGTGAAAGGGAAAGATCATCATGTCTATAAACTAAGAAAAACTCTGTATGGGTTGAGACAAGCTCCAAGAGCATGGAATAAGAAGATTGATTCCTTCGTACTCAATTTCATGTTTAGAAGATGTATTGTTGAACATGGTGTGTATGTGAAGGAAGGTACGGGAGAATACCTACTATAATTTGTCTCTATGTTGATGATCTACTTGTAAATGGATCAAACCTAAGAGACATTGAAGACTCCAAGAAAACTGAGTTATTTTCTAGGCATGGAGTTCACTTACATTGTTGCAGGACTGGTAATGCATAAGAAAAAGATTCAACATGGTTTCATGCAATGCAGCAATGAGTCCTATTGAGGTTAATTTAAAATTAACAAAAGGATGAATCCGGAGAGGCTATAGATGAGACAATTTTCAAGCAAATCATTGGCTCTCTATGTTATCTTTGTAACAGTAGGTCAGATTTATCATTCAATGTAGGACTGATGAGCATATTCATGGGTAATCTGAAGAAGTCTCATATGTTGGCTGCCAAAAGATTGTTTAGATACATTCAAGGCACAACAGATTATGGAGTGTTGTTTCTTATTAGGAGGTAGAAATCAAAGTTAGAGTTGACTGGATTTGCTAACTATGATTATTGTAGTGATCTAATGGAGAGAAAAAGTACCTCTGGATATGTGTTCCTACTAAATAATGCTCCTGTTTCTTGGTGTTCTAGTAGCTCTATCCAGTTGTGAAGTAGAGTATATTGCTGGGAGTTACGCAGCATGTTAGGCAGTTTGGCTTGAAGTATTAATGAAAGAACTGAAGATCCTAGTGAAGACACCAATGCAACTGAAGATAAATAATATTTTTGCCATAAACTTATCAAGAAATCCAATGATTCATGGCAGGAGCAAAAACATATAGAAGTGAAATATCACTTCCTTAAAGGTTTGGTGAATAAAGGAAGAATTGCAGTAGTTTACTGTAAAACATATAGAAGTGATGTTTTCACAAAAGCCTTGAAAAATGAGAGGTTTGAAGATTTGAGAAAGAATTGGAGTTGTATCTCTCAAGTACTTGACTTAAGGAAGAGTATTAGTATTTATAATACATTGAATAAGTCAAGTTAATTAGTCAGTTTTCTGTTTTAACTGTACCTTATCTCATGTATTCTCATGTATATAAATTACATTAATAATGCAATAAGATAGCAATAAGATATACCCATAGTGCACATATTTGCACATATTCTTGTCTTGTCTTTCATTCACGTTAGTTCTAATACAGAAAGTGTCATTCCTGAAGAGTTGACTCTGATTTTCATTTCAAGTGCATATCAAAGGTGATGTACTTTAAGAAATTTCTACGACTATATTAATGTTTAAGAGTTTCATTTAGTCTTACTCTATATTCAATGATATATTGTCTCACATTGTTTGAAGAATTTGAATACGTAAGAGGGATCAAACACTCTTTTAACTACAGAGTCAACGTGTAACGCCTCAAATCATTACTCTTAATATTATAATTTTCTTTAAATAATAAAACAAGCAAATAATATTCTAAGATTTTTTTTTCCTAATCAATGGTCCAACTTAAAATAAAATAGATGTAAAAGATCCATTTAACAAAAGGAAATGTTTAATAATTATTTAACTAAACTTAAATACGATTGACAAATACTAAATTAAATCTATAAGTAATAAATTTAAGGATGAATAATAAATTTCATAAATAAGTTGAGTATTATTCATAAAATAATTATATGGTGTGAAATTATATCATGATTATAGAAACTAAATATTTTTTTTATTCATTTCAAGAAAATAAGATAAATTCATATAATTTCTACAATAACTTAATTATTTTTTGGAAAGATACTATTTATAGTAATATTTAGACATTACAAACTAATACCATGGTTAAGAAACTTATCTTTCAAAATCACAAAATAATCACAATTATTCTTATTATTTAACAAATATATCATCAGGTTAGAGTATAGAAATTTTTATTCATACATATATAATAATATAAATCCCTATACTCAGAGCATGTTTCCTATCAACAAGAAGAAGCAGGATTTATCCTACCAATCAAATTCTCATCTTAGAGATGAGTATCTCACGAATCTTCTTACATAATTCCTGAAAAATTGGTTGTAAGGGTGAGTTTCTTCCTCACCATATTTTTCCAACAAAGATAAAACATTTATATTTAACAATCATGAAAATGAATATCTGAATAAAAGAAATGATCTATGTAATTGAAAATCATACTTTAATAAAATTCTCTAGAAATCGATTTCCTAACATTGTCAAATAAGTTTTTGTCATCTTTCCACAACATCATTATTTAAATTCTCTCATAATTTCTTATCACGTACGCTAGTCATATACCCCACTCACATCATCATTCATACTGTGATCACATTAGTTGCGGTACTCTAGGTACCGTGGGATCCCAAAATAACGCTGTCAACCCCACCACCCAAGTGACATTGGCCTTACGCCAGTGTGGATAGCCGCCGGTTGGCAATACGCCCCAAGGATACGTATGTGCACAAGCCCCTTTGGCAAAAAGCATAGTCAGCGATTCAGTCGGGTAATGGAGTGTGAGGCCTGCGGCAGTTCCCATTGTACACTGTGTACATCACGGCATGGACCACTCTGCCACACTCTCATTCTCCCAGGTTATCAAACTTTCCTTAACTATACCCCAGTGTATCTCTGTAGCTCATCCACACGGAAATTAAACTTGAATTGACATTATTGTCCAAATCTCATAACTTTCCTACCTTCCAGGTAGTTAGTTCCAACTCCTCATCTTCAAATATTATTTAATAACAATTAAAAATCACTTTGGGGAAGCAAATAGGAAAACATGGTACAAATAATAAAACGGGGGTGTAAATAGTAATTTTAATTTTTAAATTTTTTTTTTCACAATACAGTATAATATTTTATGTCTTTCAGTGATTTAACCATCCATTTTCAAAATCAAAGACATACAAATAACAAACAACCCATAAAACATCATACATTGCAAATTAGAGTAAGGAATAAACTCCCCTTACCTTAAAAACTTGCAATACACAAGAACAGAGAAGATTTGAGAACCTTAATACTCAATCCTTCCTAAATCAAGAAAACTACCGTTAATCTAAGATTTGAATCGGTAATAATGAAATTGGAAGCTTAGATTTAAGTAAAATTACCTTGATTCAAGGAGAAATTGAGGAAATGAGCTAAGATTTGAGGCTTGAATTATTTTTTTGAAATGGGAAGGAGAAGAATTAAGCTTGCAGAAAGAAGAAAATGAAATTGGAGAGAGAGAAGAAGAAGAAAAAGAACCGTGGAAAAGGAGAAGATGACACGTGACGAGAGAAGAAAGAAACATGTGGTGAGAGAACAAGAAAACGTGTGTAGCTAGTTTTTCTTTTATTATTATTATCTTTTTTTTCTCTTTTTTTTCTTTCTATTTTTTTTTTTCTCTTTTTCTTTTCTTTTTTTTTCCTCATTATTTATTTATTTATTTATTTTCAACTTCATTTCCCTTTTTTTTTAAATAATAATAATAATAATAATTTCTATTAATTTTAATCTAACACACAAATAAAATTTATGCCTAAATTTAAAGGTGTTACACAACGTATCCTTTATGTGTGCATTTTCTTTATATCGAAATGTGTTAAAAATATATATTATAATTGACTTAGACTTAGACTTATAGTGTATTCTCATTGGCACGATGCTTCATGCTTCATGAAACATGGAACACGTTCTTTCCTTGTCTTGGAAAAGTTTCAATATTGAATTTTTATTTTCAAATGCTTGTTACATGCAGTTTATTGTGGCAATTTGGCAGAGAAGTTCATAAACTTACAATAGAGTTGTGACTCCCAAAGACTTGCAATGTGTTTTGTGAGATAATATCTATTTCATGGACATGAGAGATGACTTCTTTACCCTTTTCACTTTGACGATAAATTAGACTTGATAACTTCATGTTTTTTTTTTCCTTTTCAAAGATTTTCAGATACTAAAAAATCTCAAATATTATTTTCAACAGAATTTATTTTGTGTATTACAAATTTAGATAACAATTTTTAAAATTATTAAAATAGAAAATTCGTACAATAAATGACAAAACTATTAAGAAAAAATTGTGTTACGAAACATAACTTCTATACTTGTTAACGAGTTATTATTGAAGTCGTATTGTGTTATGAAACATAAATTTTTTAATGAATACATGTTAAGTTGTACAATTTTATATAATTTTTTTTAATTTATTTGTTTACTTTTTTTAGGATTTAGTTAACTAAGCATTTATATTTTTATGAGTACGTAAACAATATAATAAATATAGTTAGAGTGAAACTAAAAAGGTTAATTAGAAATAAAATAAATTTATTGAAACTGGAAAAAAGAGAAATAAAAATGAATTAAAACACAGATAGAAACTTATAAAACACAAATAAAAAGTAGGTTGAATGTGATTATGACTATTGTTGATTGGTAACAATATATTAATATTTAATATACTTTAGTGAGTTAAATAAGATAGATGAATAGGTTTATAGAGATGAATGTGTTTACTTGAATTATTCAACTTGATCTTGAAAACGGGGATACTTGGATTACATTGTATTCTTGTAAGGAGTTTTTTCTTGATTGTTAGATTAAAAAATTTGTAAGAGTTTAGTTTGTTTCAGTGTATAAACTCTTTTTGTTTCGAAACCTCTCACATTTAATTTATTCATTTAACTTTTTAGAGTTTAGTTAAGTTAAGTATTTATTTTTTATGAATATGTAAAAAACATAATAAATACATTTAAAGTGAAATTAAAAAAATAGATGGAAATAAAATAGATTCATTGAAATTGAGAATAGAGAAATACAAATTAATTAAAACATATAGATGGAAACTCATAAAACACATAAATAAAAGAAAAGATTGAAAGATATATTTTATCTCCAATATTGTAGATATTGTTTTGTCTCTACTTTTAAGTATTGTTTGAGATTTTTTCTATCGTCTGATCATTTGTTGCACATTAGAATCAATTTTGATTTCTATGGAGTCATGGAAGAGTTTGTCCTTAACAATTTGTATCGGTAGTCTATAATTAATTTCTGTTATTTGCTTGCGGTCTCCATAATCTAGAATTTCACTAAGTTTGTGAAATAATTCACTAAAAGACCAATTGTGTTCAACCATCATCTTCCTAGGGTAAAAATTTGTGTACATAAGACCAGAATCATATGGAAACTCCTTGATGGTGGCATGTTGGAGAAGTCCACCGAAATAAACTATCACTTTTATGGAAGTCATGGGTTGAGGATTTGATGAAGAGGTTGTGGGAAGTGGGTTAAGAAGCATGATAATTTTTTCAGTTGATCTTCAAAACATACAGTTCAATTATTGTATCGATAGAAAATTGAAACTTCCAAGCCAACATTTGTGTCCTCATCATCTATATTATTATATTGTCACCATTAATATTTGATTTACAATAATACAACTTCCTGAAAGAAGACTTAGAGTAGTGCATATTCTTTGTTTGACCTCCATGAAGGTACACTCGTATGAGATTCAAAATAATTTAGGAGATAAACCTTGGAAGCTTACACCTTATTTGTTGTGCATAATTTGACCATTTTCAAAGATAACTATTAGGTAAGAATTTGTGAAATCTTGACTACTTGTGATACCAAACTCCTCCATCTGAATATTGTTTAAAGAATGATAATTGTGTATTTCGTAATTGTAGTGCATTTTTTGTAAACTATAATGTATGTTATTTATAAACAAATGATTGAAAAACTTAATAGAAAATTTGGATAGTGTAGATTTATTATATGTAATTAAAGAACTAAGATTCATTATTCGTTTCCCTAAGTAATATTGAACTGTTATCATTATTGTTAAAGTGATGAGAAAAGTGGTCAAAAAATTGTGTAGTAATAAAGATAATGATATAATATTGCACAATGAGCTAGTCAAGTAATGTCGTTATCAAAATTTATTTAAGTTTTTTTTTTTTTAAATTTTCTTACTATATGTAGTGAGTATAGTTTGTTTAGGGTTGTGATTTAAGTTTATGTAAATTATGTTAGATGAAAAATAGGCAATTAAATAAAAAAGAAATCCATAAATATTTAAATAAAAGTGCAAATTATAAATATTTAAAAGTTATACATAAGGATAAATAAAGTACTTAGAAATTCACTAATGACTAGAGTTAGTTCCATAAGGTGGTTTCTTGACTTGTCTCCTTAATCGTCTCCGTGGTTGTTGTGATAGTGGTGGTGGTGGTGGTTCCCTTGACATATGATTATTACTATCATTTTTATTACTCTTATCTTTTGTACTTTCAGTTCCAAACATTTATGTGTACATAATGGGTGGATAAAATTGCACAAGTCGTAGTTATTGGTATGTTGATGGTAGTGTACCAAATAAACCAAAATGTAGTTGGCTAGGTAAAAGGATTGCAGTTGATCTATAAAACCATAGGAAAGTGTTGGTTGTGTAGGTTGACTACTTTGACCAACATGTGGTTCGCTAGTTTGACCATATTAATGTGAACTTTGACCTAATTGCGAAGACATTTTTGATTCATCATACTGCAAATAATAATAGGATAATTGTGAGGTTAAATGTAATAAGCAATTATGCAAATTGACTTAGGAATGTAGTCTTAACTCATCATCTATGTTATGTTGTTGTCTAGTTGACGAATGATGTGCTGAAAAACCATTGCATGTAAGGGGTATTTTCATGCGAACGTCCACTTCCATGCAAATGTCCACTTCCAGTGAATTGATGCCCATGTACAAGATGATTTTGACGATCATTCCACAAAACAATCCACTACTAATGATGTTGGAGCCAAAATTTATTTGTTCTCTCACATACCTTCTTTGTGTTGTTGATCAAGGTTAATTGGATCTGGAGCAATATATTAGTGAAGACCAAATTGTCGCATAACCCGATCAACTTAGTGAAACTACATAATTGTTATAGGTACAGTAGCACGACACACAAGAGATATGTCCATAAAAACTATAAAATTAAAATAAGAAGATTATCAAAGTAATAAAATATCCTATGATTTATGTAATAATAGATAATGGTAAAAATAAAATAATTACCCCCTTTGGTTGTAGTTGATGAAATGTATAACGTAAGGATTGAACGACACATTTTGGTGAGTTCAATCTTTGTCCTGCCCGTGATCACCTATTTCATAGAGAGAAGTAATGGTAATAAATAATGTCTTATCATAACACTTAATAATTAAAAACTACAGAAGAATATACCTATTTACTAAGGGAAACTCAAATCCAGCTGTTATATCTTCATTGGTTAAATCTTTTAAAATGGGAGAAATTCATATGATATGGTCTCATGCCCAAGATTGTAGAAGTAACATGTAACCTCCAATATTTTCTTGGTGGTAGTTCACACCATGATAGCTAGGACAGTAGATCCCAAACTATAATTTCAAACTCTATGTAGGTCCTCAACTAATAATAAATATATCAAATGCACTTTAGACGCTGATATATCTGACATTAACAAACTTCTAATGATTGTTAATATATGAGTTATTATATTTTGAGTTATAACATTTTCAATAGCTTCTTAGTCATTTTATCCTTTCTTGTACGAATTTTCTATTTCGATAATTTTTTAAATTTTCATCTAAATTTGTAATACACAAAAAAATATACCACCCATCCATAAAAAACCCTTCAAAAAAGTTATAATTTTTTAGAATGAAACCCTATTTCTCATTCAATGGGCAGTTTAAGATAGAACTCAAGAGAGGAAATAAACATTTTTTTTCTACACCCCTAACAATTTCAATTTTAGTGTACACCTTCTTGGGAATGTTAATTCATAATCAAGGTTTTACATAATGAACTACTTAATCCAAAACATAATATAGGCATTGAAGTACATACTAAATTACTTAATCCAAAACATAATATAGAGATTGAATTGCAGAAAGAAATAATGGAGGATAAATTGTGTGAATTTCATTTACTTTGGTGGTTAATGTCAAACATTATGGATATGGTGATTGTAAAGATAAATAATAAAGAGGTGTAGACTGAATTTATAATGATGAGTATTAAATATATAAATAGGAGAAAAATATAAAGAGATGGACCTAAACCTATTATATTTAATACTTCCTCTCAAATTAGTATAAATCGTATGTTTCAAACTTATTACAAATATAATCATTTCTAGGTTTCTATAATGGTTTAGCGAAAACATATGCTAGTTAATATAAAATAACAATTAAGATAAAATAATAATTAAGGTCCTTTCATAAAACATAGGGTTTAAGGTAATATGAAGGGCGACATGATTGTCACATATAAGCGTCATTTGTGTGATCTCTCCAAATCTTAATTCTTTAAGCAATTGCTTAAACTAACTAAACTCACAAGTAGTGAAGGGCTTAACTCTATATTTTATTTCTACACTAGATCTTGTCACAATATTTTGCTTCACACTTTTCCAAGAGATCAAATTATCACCAATGAAAATATAATATTCGGGGTAAATATCTTATTAGAAGGGAAACCTGCCTAATTTGTATTTAAGCAACCCATAATTTTAGTGTGATTATTGTGTTCATATAGAAAAACTTTTCCAGAAGAACCTTTAATATACTTTAGTATATGAATAGAACATTTCAATGTCCTTCACATGAAAAATTAAGAAACTGACTTACCATACTAACTACAAATAAGATGTTAATACGAGTAACTGAGATAGTTTAATTTTTTAACCAATTACTTGTACTTCTCAAGATCTGAGAGTGACTTCCTTTTATTAGATAGGAATTTGGAATTGGGATTCATGGGTGTCAATGAATTTTGAATTGATTAGTTCAATTTCTTCTAAAATATCCAACGCATACTTCCTCTAAGAAATAACAATTTCATTGTTAGATTGTGTTACCTCAATCACTAAGAAATATGAGTTTACCAAGGTCTTTGATTTGAAAATGACGACAAAGGTGTTGTTTTATCTATAAAATGTTATGGTGATCATTACTACAATATCATCTACATACATTATCACATAGATACACCTAATGGCCAACCAATAGTAAAACACCAAATGATCTACCTAAGTTCGAGTCATACAAAATTATTGAACAACGGGATTGAATCTACAAAACCATACCCTAGGAGATTACTTGAGACCATATAAAGATTTGTAGATACGACATACCAATCTAGGAGGTTGCTCCATATAAATTTTCTCCTATAAATCACCATGAAGAAAAGTATTTTTGATATCCAATTGATAAAGAGATCAACATCAAAGAACAACCATAACTATGAACAAGCGAACAAATACCATCTTTGTAACTATAAAAAAAGTGTCAGCATAGTCTAATCCAAAAATTTGAATATAACTTTTGGCCACCAAACGAGCTTTAAAATGATCAACAAAGCTATCAAGACTAACTTTAAGAAAAAAAATTCATCAACAACCAACAACAGATTTCCTCGGGAGCAAAGAAATACGGTCCCAAGTTCCACTATTCTGAAAAGCAATTTATCAAGATCAAGGCTCAAAATGTGAACAAAACATGTGGACCCAAAGATTCTAAAGGGTAACGGGTGGACGGGTTGATGAGAAAATAAAATATAGTGAAGAATTTGGTTGTACGATGGTTAGTTGTTCACGGACTAGCGGTACCCACTGTTTCTTTTTTGGGATCAATATTAGCAATGTAGTTCATCCAACGATAAATCTAATTTGAATTATAGAGCTACGACACAATCAAACCCAAATGAACAAAATGTTGAATTGAATCATACCAGTCTCTTGAATCATACCAGTCTCTACTAGGGTTTATTACTTATTTTTGTACTTGTTGTTTTATTATGAGATAAGATGCATTGAGAATAGCATCATTCCAAAAGTGTTGAGGAACCTGACCATGAAGTACAAGTGTGCGAGTTGTTTCAATGAGATTTTTATTCTTCTATTTAAGCACCCCATTTTCTTAAGGTATATAAGTATAAGAGGTCAGATGCAGAATGTCTTAAGAAGTCATAAAATTTTGAAAAGATTAGGAAAGATACTCGAGCATTATCACTACGGAAAGTACAAATAGAAACATCAAATTGAGTTTTAATTTGATTATACAAATATCAAAGTGAACTAAGGTAAAAAGAGATAAAGCACATTGGGAAACACTCTTAAGATAGGAATAATGACTATGTTTACCTAATTAACATAGTTCACAACTTAAACATTCTAAGGACAAGTTGATACATCTTGGAAAGACTAGGGGATGACCCAATTGAGCATGCATGAGAGAGGGGGAATCTATCACTGAACCAACATAAGTAGATGTTTGAAGATAATAAAGATTATGAGACTCACATCCGCTGCCAATCATTTATCTCGAACTTTGCTTGAGTAAGAAAATAGTCACTTTTGTGAATGAGATAATTCATTTAAAAGGTATAAGGCACGCCATTCAGTCCTTTTTAAAGTTGTAGTAGTAGTGGCTATCTCCATAGGATTAAATTTACTTAACTTAATGTAAATAGTTGATAAGATTCATGCAATCAAGGGAGCAAGTGAGACGACTAAAGGATAAGGAATTAAAGGGATACCTAAAGAAATAAAGAATATTGTCAATAGAAAGAGAAGGGAGGAGACAAACTATACCAACACCATAAGAGGGGGTTCGAGAACCATTAGCTCTGGTGATAGACGGTAAATAATCCAAAGTAGATAACAAAAAGAGAAAAGAGATCTATTACAAAATACTATTATCAATGACACTAGAATCTAGAACCCAAGGACCAAGAGAGTTGGAGTTAGTGAGGCCAACAAATGTAGTTGTGTGCAAAATAGAAGTAGTGGAACTAGAGTCCTAATTATCCTCATACTATTTGAGAAACTCATTAAAGAGAGTAGGCTATCTTTAGTTAATAGATGAAGTGAGACCCAAATTAGATTATAGTGTGGGAACATTGACGTAATTAGTAAAGATGGATGAGTTAGACCTAAAAGTACCGAAAGAGACCATAATGATGGTGGAGAAAGAAAATCAACAAGAAAGAAAAAACAACCCTAAAAATGGGTGTGAAATTTCAAACGAGTTCTAATAAGGATAAATGTCACAAATTCAAAAAGAGAATGGTGAGATGATACTGGTGATCGATCGAAGAGGTAACTGAATGTGTAGCCTCACATAATGGAAAGCAATACGCTACTATTCTTGACATGAAGAGGAGTCTATGTTCAATGCAACACCAATTGTGTTGTGTTCACCTAGATAGGGTGACTCCCGTGGAGGTGTTGGTGTTGCCGAATAGAAAGGTCACAACAAACAATGACAAATAACTATAAAAAAAAAAGTGACACTAATAAAGAGAGGTATTAAAAATCATGAGACATAATTTTAGAAAAAAAAATACACTAATAAATAATAGATTTACTAAATAGATAAAAATTTGACATAAATTTTAGATATAAATAATAAATAATAAAAAGAGCCAATAAATTTGTAATAAATATTAAGCATATAATATTTTATATATATAAAAGAGAAAAAAAAATGAACCTGCGTATGTAATATCTATTAGAAAGATGACAAATCCAACCCCTCCACAAAAAAAAAAAGCAATAGAAAAGAGTGAAAGAATGAGTGATAATAGATTATTTTCTTTTCACTTCATTCATAATCATGTACTATAAGAAGGAAGGTTTAAAGAATCGTGCTGAAAAGCAATCCTATTTTAAACATAACATCAATTAAATATACATCTCATAACTTGATGCTTGGAGAATAGTGGTACTTGTAACCTAATAATCCTAATCTTAATTTTACTCTTGTAATAATATATGTTGTGGGTAGAATTTAGAGGTTAAAGATATAGCCACAGTAGTCCTCCCCAGACCGATTTAAAATCATTTCTCTTATTTGACTATCTAATATCGAAGACAATAAAATAAAGAGGAACAAACCCCTTTACCATCTGAGCCGATTTACGCTAACGGGTAATTCAAAATGCAACATTGATTATACAGTTCAATCTTAACGAAAACATCCGCAAGGGTCAAATTACAATACTCTTCAAACACCTATTTAGCTTGTATTACCCAGTACTGAAACTTAGCAACATTTTCCATTTCTATAATTTTACAGTGATAAGAACATTGTTTAGCCATATTGGAGTTCAAACTAGAGAAGAAGAAAAACCTATTCATTATATAACAATGTTCATTTTTGACTCTTTACATTGTAAAAAAATGAGTGGAAAGTGAGCTTGGACACCAAAACAAAATTATAAGCAGCTCAGCTTCACTTTCTAAAGGTTTCCTGCCCAGGATTGGCCAGGACAAAAAAAATGGACATACAAGGCAAGCTCACTAATCCTAAAGTATCCCTGCCCCTCTTTAATATGACGACTTTACAATTGAATGCCAACAAAAGAATGAAAAAATAATTTTACATCATGGCCAGGACGATGCAGGGATATGACAAACAAGCTGTAGGATGGTAAGCCAAAAACAAACAAAAAATATAGAAAGAAAAAGAATAAAAATAAAAATAAAAATGGATTTACAACCTTTGACAAGGACCAACAACTGATTTTGTTGTTGACCTTGAGGACTGATAAACACATACTAAGCTTCCCTTGCCTACTCATTTAAAAATTGGAAGGCGGGATTCTCAAGCAGCTCATCCGCTGGTTTCATGTCTGAGAAATCCTTCTCTTGCAGTGATGTAGAGAAGTCATCTACTGAGAAGGGTATGCTGTAAAAAGAAGTAAAGATCCGTAAACATGTAGTGGTTAATCAAGTATGAAATAAAATTTAAAAAAAAATCATGAACGTAGAATTGAAGGAAAAGTTGACCAAGAATTGATAGATCGCTTATGATGGCAGATAATATTTCCCCTCCCTTGTTCCAAACTCAAAAGATATATTATGGCTATTAAAGCACACCATTGAAAGCATTCCATATACAAGCAGTCTCACCTGGAACTGTCATCCAACAAGAAAGAATCGCTCTGAGCATTATTAGAGTCCTCAGCCATAAGCACTCTCATGCTTGAAAGGACCTGAAGGGAGATTTGAGCACGTTATCGATCATTTTCCCTGTTATCAGAGAAAATACGGAAGGGAGAGGAAAAAAAACGTACATCTGGAGATACGCTTCGGGTATTGTAGTTAGCATCCCAGTAAAGTGTACATATTCTGTATAACTGCTGGACGCTCATGATCTGATGCAGGAGAGGGAGGGGACACAAGGGAAAAGGTATGAGAGATCTGGAAAACATGCTCATGTAGAGAGAGAGTGCAAAAGAGATTATGCAGTTGTGATTTTTCATACATAAAAAGGCCTAATTGATCTGAAAAATGTTTTGATTTCATTTTTTCATTTCATTATTTCTTATACAAAACTTTACTTAATCAAGATACAGTTATTAAGATAGAAATCAAGAAACTAAAACAATTATTTTTTCTCAAACCAAACATGCCCTGAATTTCCTTAATCTCCTTTCAATCTATCCTTAGAACTAAATAAAGACTTAAATTAACTTGAATTTCAGTTCTAGAAATAGCCTCGTACACTTTCCAAGTTTAAGTTTATGTTATAAACAATCAAGGTAATTTCTTCAATAGCTACTTTTTTTGAAGATGCAAATACAAAAGAAACCAAATTTGAACACGTCATCATTTCAAGAACTTATCATAAAATATCTTATCTGCTCTATAACAATTCATTATATTATCAAAGATAGGACATTTTGAATATTAACAAATTAATGGCAATAAGTTGCGTACCCCATATATACAAAACAGAAAGATAGAGATGGATAGATACTTACTGGGCATAAATCATTAATAATTTCATCATACGAAATCCTATACTTTTGATGAATAACCTGTATAAAAAATATGACGATAAAATTAATACTATAATATGCAATTAAAGACATTGGATTTTGGTCACATCTTATAACAAACATAGTTCATACAAAACCAACATTGATTATTAAAATTATGAAAAGACAAGGAAGATAAATAGTGGTATATTATCATATAAGATACTTACCAAGAACCCAACAGCTTGTCTTATGTGCTTAAGTTCATCCCAAGATGAACCGGCATACTGCAAACCCAAGAAATTAGGTTAGACTTTGGAGATCAATATACCAGTCCAAAAAAACCCAAAAGATCAAAATAGGTCATCACCGTATTTTATTACAGCCTAAGCAAAATATGTACTAACTGAAAATCTTACACCAGAATACTGTCTACACAAAAAAAATTACCTCCTCTTTTGCTTGGCAGCACCACAACTCCAATTCTGCTAAACCAGCTTTCACATATTCCCCATTACTGAATGTGCAACAATCTCGACGGAGAAGAAGACTAGAATAATTTATTGAAAAAAGAATGTTAACATTTAATATTGTTAGGAATCTTGCAATTATGAATATATTGTGTAGGCAAATATTGTAATTACGCATTTTATAAGCTGTATTATTACGTAATATCATCCATTGTATTTGTGACTTTGACCATATAAATAAGAACGTCTGGTGTTTAGCACAGATTCATTCACATCACATAACCTCTCATTCTTGTTCCTCTTAACAAAGATAAAATGCAATGAATAAAAAAATTATTATGTTATTAAAGGATGTACAAAAGCCACTTACCTATTAAAGAGTTGAACATTAATATATGAGAATGTTTGAGTAAAGATCTTTTGAATAAGGACTGGAGGTACCTGAAATCCAAAAAATTATATCATACGATCTTACATTAGATTAATAGATTCTATTTATTAGGGTTTTGTGGAGCGTCCTACATCATCATGCTTAACCAAATTTTCAAAAATAGTACGAATTTCGCCAACAGGAAGTCATTGCCCAATACTAACAAGTTAATAAGACATTTTGCTTCTTACAAAGTTTTCTTTCAGAGTACAGAGGAGGGTGTTCAGGGATTCTATAATACTCTGCCAGTGACCCATGGGAGAATCTTTACCAAAGGATCGGCCAGATCGTAACACTCCCTTAGATGTTCTTGGTGCCTGTATATCAGCAACAAGATTAGCATGAGGATCAGAACCAAAAACACATTTGACTAAAACGAGAATAGAGCCTCAGAATTCTTTTAGAAATTTCTAGAAAATATCTCCAGAAGGGAGATAGTATAGATTAGGACTAGTTATGAGAACACATACGGGATTTTAGATATTGTATCCCACTTTAATGATAAAACAATTAAACATTAGCCGACTGCATTTCAACAAACCTGGATACATAAAGCAAGCAACGATGCCAATTCTTTCTTCAAGTTGTCCCGAAGAATACCATATATTTTCTCCACATAGGCTGTGAGCTGTTGCTTGAAAAGCAAAGCAGGATATTTAGCTTCTACCTTGCGTACAACCTCTGATGGAGGGGTAGGAAGGCTGGCAGAAGAAGGGGATGAACGAAAACCCTGCAATTAGGTCATCAAATAAATTAGGTTGACATTTTATGAAAGAGGGATTAAAATAAAAGGAATGCAATGAATTCAATACCATAGTCATTCTCCCAAAGAGGGATGTTGGATTTGGTGGTTTTTTTACAGGAGTTGTATCAGTTGAACCACTGGACTTTAGACTTTGCTGAAGTAAAAACAATAGTGCAGACAGATTTGACAGCCAATAGGCCATAAGATCATTGTCATCTTGATTCTGGAAAGCGTAAGGAGGAAGAAATACAAAAAGTTATAAATATTTCAATACATTTTTTTGCAATACCATAAAAAAACAATAAATAAAGAATATAACATGAAAATTAGACTCGCATCATTAAAACCACAGAATGTACGAATAATTGATTATTCATCAAATGTTTATGCAAATGGGTACATAAGCTCATGAATGGCTGGAGGGTAACTATAACAATTAAACCATGAACTAATCCAGGGCAAAAGCAAAAGACAGCAATTGCTTTCAAACTACTGTAACATATATCAAATAGAAAACATACTCACTCTCTTGAATTTGAGCTAGACCTACCTTAACCCCAAAAGTTAGCAAAGAGGTGAGGATTACCCAAGCCTTTATAAGTTCTATTTGTGCTATAACTATAGTTGATGTGGATCCTAACACAACCCCTACGCCTAGGATTGGACACCTAGAGCATGGAGATTGTAGGAATACTTTTTACTTATTATTGCACTAGGAAAGTTGGGAAGCCAAGTAGATTGTGCTAGGAAAGTCGCACAGTTGTGTAGATTTTGAGACAGCTAAGGGTGTTTCAATATAGTAGAATCAATGATAGGCTTTGCTACTGTCTTAATTTGAGTTAGGTTTAACTCAAGTCCAAAAGCTAGAATAATTAGCATAATGAAGAGTATAACGCACTCCCAATTAAAATACACTGCTATAAACAGATAATAATTTAGAATATATTAAATTAGAATAACCAGTGTAATTATGGCATGGAACATGGCAAGGATACGTAGAGGCTCTAATTGTCTAAAATATAATATCAAAAGGTTAAACTACTAGGTGAAGGTTCAATCCAATAATTTTGGAGTAAAAAAGTCACCTCAATTGCAGAACCAATCATCTGTATAAGGCGATCAAACACACTTGTTCTTTCAGCCTCAAATGATTTCCAGTGGAGGAGACATTTATAAATAGTAAATGCAGCAACAGGCTTTCCATGATGGAAACCAATATTTTTCGTAACACAGTTGACAAGTGCATCAACATTCTCCTACAGTGCAAAAAGAGTAAAAATTTTTAGAATATTTGCATGAAGAAAAGATATATTAAATGTCAAATTTTTAAGCACGCACATGTTGACGTTCAATGAAGGATCTCCTCAATTTTCCATCAGATTCAGTACCAAACTTCTTGACAGGTGTGACACTCTGTGCTTCCTGCAAACACGACTCTTTAAATTTCACTAAGCACAACAGAATGCTAGTTGTCGAAAAATAAATAAATGTAGAAAGCAATGTACTTACAGAAGTTTTTTGATCTTCTGCCACATGGTGACCATTTTCCAATTTCTGCAGAAAAAAAAATCAAAATTCCAAAAACTTTAGACTTACATACAGAGCATGAAGAACTACTTTAGCATGTACAATTTACCTCAGATATGTGAGTAGAAAGGTATTCTGACATTGTTTTTGTTGAAGAGTTTAGCAGAGACTGTTGCCGAAGAACCTGATTTTCGGATTCCATATCTGAGAATTTCTCTTCAAGCCTATTAATATATATAAAGAGAAAAAGGTGGTCATTATAGCGCACAATCTTATAATTGCAAATAGAGAGGTTATGGATGACTGCTGTTCAAAGACTGGAAATAGTAATAGTTCAGATAAAATTACTTAAACATGTATAAGATACCAAACAATACCTTTGCATAGTTGTCTTCAACTGGATTATTTTGGATTCAGCATCCAAAGTCTGCTTCAACCTTTCTTCACTAATTTTATTTGCCTCTTCATATCTTTTTTCCGTTTCATCAATTTTCTTTTCCAATGAGCTCACTAATGTCTGTAATGAACTCAAGGAATCTCAAAATTAATAGTAAGAAATGGCACCTATCTTTCCAAAAATGTGAGAAAAGAAAACCAAAATAGACAAAATTTGGTTCAGAGCAGATGAGATATTTATGCCCATAATCAGCTCACCTTGAGTTTCTCATTTTCACAAGTGAGCTTCTCCAACAGAGCATCGTCTACAACAGGAACTTCCTGTATGACAGGTGCTCTCTCGGCTTCTCTTTTTGCAGCCTCTCGCTCCTTTTGAAGTAATAACTTGGTTTCTTTAAACTGAATTTGCATCTCT
This sequence comes from Macrotyloma uniflorum, assembly GCA_016859785.1. Classification (NCBI taxonomy): domain Eukaryota; kingdom Viridiplantae; phylum Streptophyta; class Magnoliopsida; order Fabales; family Fabaceae; genus Macrotyloma; species Macrotyloma uniflorum. Next base: position 1,556,848 of record BDMB01000040.1, read on the forward strand.
TTCAAAGCAGATTGTAATTTTTCATTTTCTTGTGTTTTTGATTCTTCAATGTCGATCTACAGTGAATAGAGACTTAGGAAGCTTAACAAGGAAAGATACTAAATAGCGTGCTCATGGGTACAGAAAAATATCCTTCCATCAATTATACAAATTAGGTTTAACCACCATTTAAAGTATCTAAATAAGAATTGTAAAAAAGTTAACAGATTGTACTGCAATATTGATCTTAAAGTGATTGGTGTGACTAAATAATAATCATTTACCCTCAAGCGTTTTTCTAGCTGCAACCTCAATGTAAGGTCTTCAACCTGCTTTTCAAGCTTATTTTTGGCAGCCTGGAGAGCTCCAGTTTCTCTTGCAGCCTGAAATTAATAAAAAAATCTTCAGTTGTTGAATAACATAATAAAAATAAATGAATAGCTAGCAATCGTAATATGTAAGAAAATAAGGACTACATAAGAATTCCCTTTCTGACCAAAATAATAGCTTATCCCCTTGATTTTGACCACAATAATTGACTTTTTACTATTATGACTTTCAGGCAAGTATTTTGGAAGGTTTAATAACGATCCCACGTAGTTGTACTAATAATCTAAGTTTCCATAAGATAAGAGAATGTTATACATAAAAGTAAACCAAACATATACTGATAATGCACCCTCTTTTAAGACAATGTTTACTCAAGTAAACCAAAAAGTCGTTATGGAATCTGGTCTACCTAATCTTTATTAGAGGTGATGATATGTAGCATTGACTAATGATAGAAGAACTCTAGTTTAGAGTGACTAAAGGCAATGTAAATATGTGTAGATGATGTACCAGATCAGTTTATAACTGAAATCTCTAGGGTATTAGTTGACTATATTAAAGTTAGTTACAGACTGATCTAAGTACATCATTCACATGACATGACAAGAAAAAGAAAAATATTTACAGGTGAAGTGCTGAGTATACAGGAGTAGATAAGGAGTTTTCAGATAATAATATTACTGAACTTGGTTCTTTCTTGCAATTGTGTAGGATTTCTCCCAGTTACATCTCAAAGTCCAAATTCTATGAGAAACAGTCAGGTGTAAACTATTTATTTCATCCTTGGCTTTAGCTACAAGAGCCCATAATAAATTCAAAGAATTCTTCAATCTCCATGGAAATCATTTAATAAAGTTTCATGGTATTATATTTAGAAACCCAAAACAGAAAAATGCACAAAATACAAAACTAGCATACAACATCACAAAAGGTTTTGGGTATATCGAGCTTGGAGCTGTCTCTATTAGGCAAAAAATTGACAGCATTTTGTTCACATTATAGTTTGTGGTAGGAGCACTTTTCTAAGGAATCTATTGCGGATAATGGAGGTAAAGAAATTATCACAGCAAAGCTAGAAGAGTCTTATCATAGTAATTGTTTCAGGTCAAAATGTTGCCAGTTGCAGCTGAGATTTAATGCAAGCTAATTAAGTTTAAAGTGCTGATATCATGCAGTGCTACTATGTGTTTGGGTGAGCTTAAAATAAGAATGGGAACCTTACTACGGTTCTTAGGAATAGGGGGCACTGCCACACTGCTAGGTATCTAATCTAGACAGTTTTTACTTCTGTTTTTTAGTCTTACTTATCAGTAATATTTATAACCTACCAAATAACTGAAAAGATTAAAACATTTAATTGATTGATTCAAAGGTTCTTTTATAAGTGGGGAGGAGGGAAGTTTTACCATCTTGAGCTTCCTTAATTCTTGCCGAGCAACTTTTCCTCTCCATGCACATTGTGTTGTAATTGCTGCCTTCTTTAAGTTTGTAAAATGATGAAGCGCCAGGTATTTCCTGCAATGGCTCTGCAATACACAAAATAATCACAGTTGCAAGCATAAATTACCATGAACCAAAAATGTATTACAAATCAAAAACCAAGCTCATCAACAATGATTTTTTAGACGATATATGGACTTTGGAATTGGACAATAAGAATGCTAAAAATATTTTAAAACATACTAAATAGATTTATTTTCAAAATTCCCTACCTGAATGATAATAGCAGCCCTAGTTTGCTTCCTGAAACGCAGCTCGCTACGAGCAGTCATCCCCCGCATACCAGTCTGAATAGAAACAGCCGAACTATACAGTTCTTTATATGCCTTCCTGGCAACATGCATGCGGAAAATTCTCTGAATCATCAGACTAGAAGCCTCCTGACGCAATCCTTCATAAACTTGTCGAGCAAGTTGTCCTGTAACCACCATAAAAAAAACTCATAAAACTTCTCAAATTTAAGTTTTTCTCTTAATTCAATTAAATAGCTAATACTTCTAGGAAACAAGTAAGATACCTCTGCATGCAGCTTGAATTTTTATAGCAGACAAACGAATCAAGACAAAACTTCGGGAGGCCAAATAGGTGCGAACTTTCCTCTGAATAATGCTTGCTGACTTTCCTAAGACCTCACTTCTACGAGTATCTAGATCTGCCATTTGACCAGCTCGAAGAAACACTTTTGTTTTACCAATCTACAGCAACAAACAGGAAAATAAACCTCAAAACAGAATATGTAGTCTTGTAAAGAAAATCTGTGGTTGTTATCTCGTGTGACAGTAAAAATTCATTGTAGTGAACAGAGATGGGCATATATAGCAATTTGAGTTCCTAAACCAAATCCACATTTCATTCCTAAACCAAAACTACTTTTCCAAGAATACTTAGTGTAAGGTGGTTACCATAGTTAGTTAATTCTCTGATTAGTGTAACTGTTTTGTTAGGTGGTTATATCTAACTCTTGTAATTGAGCTCCGTATATATAGATTCTGTAAACAAAGTCTCAGTATCTTTGCATTTTTACTCTTTTACATAATAAAAATAGTGTATCAATTTTCTAACAAGAAGGAAAAAGGAAAGGTTATTACTGGTCCCAGCACAAACTCCAAAGCAGTAACAAAATAGACAAAAAAAAACTATATACGATTAGTTTCCAATAACTGTAAAAAAATTATTAGAGCTTAGGAGAATATAGATTAGTACATAGCATTTTTCTTATCCAAGTGATGACCCATGGTTTGATACTTAAAAATTCTTTTATTATTTTTTCTAGTCAGGCGAACTGGTTCGAGAACAAATATTCTATGTAAATAGATTAAAAAAGGTTATTTCCCATTTCAGAAACAAATATATCCTAAACTCCATTTATCAAACTCAAATTGAAGACCAAGTCTCTAAAAGAATTAAAGGTCTAAAAACATGGAAACAGTTACCTGATAGCCCTTAAGCCCAACCTTCTCCAGAATCCTCTTGCAAGCAGTGACCTCATCAGAACTAACATAAGTAAATATGAAATAAAATCAGGTTTTTAAAATATCAAAACTAATGGGCCTGACGAAGAAAATTAACAACTTATTTACCTCCCGTCCAAAGCTTCAGGTGCAAGAAGTCCAAATCGATCTATAAATTCATCAAATGTTTTCCTAGTGGGATAACCGGCACAACTTATCCTAATTGCCTCCATAACTCCCTACAGAGAATTTACTATGTAATCAGTATATACGCACACAAGCACAGGTTACTTCAATTACAATGCCAACTACATGGTCCAAAAACAGGTCAAAAAGTGATTCTTACCCCACATCGCAATTGCTGCAAAACATTTTTGTTCTCAAAAATTGCTGGCTTAAGAAGATTATTGGGCTTAACACAACGAATATAGTGTGGCTCAGTGGCACTAAGAGTTTCAAGTAGTGATTGCAATTGTTGCTGCATGAAATATGAAGAATTTCAAAACTCTAGGTTAAGGAAAAAATTAATCATGCATCTTTAAATAATGGGGATCAAAAAACAACCTTAAACCGGGAACCTATTGAAGAAAACTTTGACTGTTTGGATGATTCCTCAGGTGAAGGGGGGAACAAACCCGACACGAAGGGGCATTTGGAAGCATAAAGAAGTGCCTGGTGTTCTGCAACAACATAATCTTTGTTCTTGTCCAGGAACAGTTCAGTTTGATAAGTGACCTAAAATTGACAAGATCACATTAAGCATTCTGGTTATTATATACGTAGAAACAAAAAGTACCAATAGTCCAACTTACATCACCCGCATAATGGCAAATTGTGAAGTCACTACGTGACAATTTGGGCTTGGTGAACCTTTTATGGTTTTTGAATGTCTGATACAGCTTTTGCGCAAAAGTTTCATGAGTCGATCTAGGAAACATACTGCAAAACGAATACACATATAAGCATCAACAAAAAAGTTAAGAAAATTAAGGCAGAATAAAATGAATGAATTCAGCCAGCAGTATTGAGATATTATGACTCACAATACCGATTCAAAGGTACAGTACAAAGTATGCTTACCAAGCCTCATCAAGAAGAGCAATAATGCCTCCAGGTTTCTGAAAATTATACAAAAAAAATATTCATAAAATAATAAATCTACAAATGACTTAACATGGCACAATCATAATTTTGTTATCAGCCAGCAAAGAATAATGGAAAAATAACTAATAACACCTTGGCAAAATATTAACATCAATTTTCCTACCCAAAACATGTAAATATATTTTCAACTTTCGTGGTATTCATATTTTTGTTTCCCCTTTTAAATCAAACTTTCAAGGTGTGGCTATGGTCCCAGGTGTATGAGAGGTGTGCTGGAGAGTGTACTAGAGATTATGATCCCGTTTTAATCAAGCTTTGAACTGAATTAGGAAAATTGTTCTTCATGAAAGTGTTGCCCTAAATGTTAAGTAACTAATGGTACTGGTTTCACTCAAAAATAATATTTAAACCTTCAGTTATGAATGTTTTAGTGAGTAAAGGTCAAGCTGTCGAAATTAGAGTAAAATTTTATGTTTTTCCTTATTTTAGGCATAGTAAACAAGTCAACGGAATCTTGAGATCAACATAAAAATTGTAAATAGTGGTATTAGATTTTTAAAAAAATAAGAACCAACTTTACAGGGTTAATATAACCCTATATATCGCTTTTGCACCTAACAAAGATCATAAAAGGATAATAGAAAATAATGTAGAATACTCAAAGCTTAAAAAATAGGGTCGTAATTTTGTCGTCGTTCACACCTCTGCATTGCATTTCCATTCCATTAGCACCTTGCCGCCATTTGCAGCTTGTCGCCGTTGCAGAACAACGCAGATCTTGCCTTAAGCCTTTCATTCTTCCATCTCGTTCCCATATTCTGCTCTTTTGGTTTTGTTCTGTTTCTATTGGTTTTCTTCTCAATCCTCTGTTAGTTCTATTTTGTTTGATACACAGGCTTCTATTTTGTTCTCAATCTTCTTTTTCCATTTGATACACAGGCTTCACTCTTTTTTCTGTTCTGGTTTTGTTCAATCCTCTATTAGTTCATTTTTTTTATTGTTTGATCTTGGTTATGTTCAGATACAAAGGCTAAAATTTTAAAATGTTTGGGAAGTGGTTCAAATTCTTCAGATGTCAATGTAACTACACCTTAGTTCCACCTAGAAGTAAAAATGTTGCAGGAAATAGGACATATATTGGGTGGAAACATGGAGCAGATGTTTTGGACAATGGAACTTATTGTATGAATTTAATTATTTTGGTGTAATTTTAACTAATATAGTAGTCATCATGCATTACTAAACATAATTATTGTCTACTATTTTGCTTAATTATGTTATTTTTTCATATTAAGTAGACTCTTACAATTATATTTGTCAAGTATACAGAGCTCCCACGAGTCTGCATAGACTCTCGTGTCAGATAACCTAGGTGTAAATGATTAAAAATGTATGTATTGACATCTGAAATAGTGAATTACAAATATGAATGAAATTTTGCGCTATGAGTATTTGTAAGTTATCTTTATGTGCCTATTAGTTACTTGAGTGTTTTGAGAAGTCTAACCGTCACTTAACAAATTAAAATTCAAGTTATATTTGATCATTTGAAATATACAACAAACTATGCATTTGAGTATTAACACGAGGATCTCTATAGTTTTCTACCTTGTCCTTGGGGGGTTTTATAGCATGGAACTTCTTGTCTGAGTAGGATGAAGGGCCACCGTAGCCAACTATGGCAAGGAAATTTTAATACAGATTTTAATATTAAAAACTTGTAAAGATAATTTTAGTACCTACGAGTATTTTATGTCGAAACTTTATACAGAAAAGTGATATATATATGATTATTTTACCTTTTATTTTACGCATTTTATTATTTATTTATTTAAGAGCAACATTTTGGGTAGAAGTGTATCACAATTCCCTCCATTTCGAACATATATGAGAAGAGAAATTAAAAATCTAGCTCTAGTACCTTGTGAAACTAATTTGTGCAACACAGAAAAGGTAAGTAGGATATACTAAGTTACACTACCTTTGTCGTCAACCCAAATCCCTTGATCCCCACCCATCCTAACACTTGACATAAAGCATACATTCTTGAAAGCATCTACATTTAGTTTTCCAGTAAAATGAATCTCCAGATATCTTTTATTCCCTATTTTCTATAGTAATTTGGAAAAACGTATGTCTTCAAAATAACAATTAAATTCTAAAAGGAAACTGTAATTATTGTTGGGAGTAATATTTAAAATTTTATAACAATATAAAAATTAAGTTGTTATTGTCAATGTGTATTTATTTAAAATTCAATATTCATACATTTCCTCTTTTTCTTAAAAAAGTTATATTCTAATTTGCCCTCTTTATTAATAATTTAAAAAAAAAATAATGATAGGCATACTAGTGCATGCCAAGACATAGTTTATAGTGAAAATGAAGCTACAAAATCGTTAGGTCATCATCAAGTGATAAAGGAAAATACTTTTTATGCCACAACATCCCTCTAGCACAAACCAGCAAACCACACATATTACAATGGGCATGAGAACCTACCAAATATAACCTTCACCCTTCACATTTAATCCATACTAAGGAACAACTTACATAAAAGATTAGTAGAATTGATAAAGCCAATCAACAGAATGATTGTGGAGTGAGAAGGAAAAACCTTTTCAATGAGATCCAGAATATCTTGATTATCAACAAACTCAATGTAACTCCAATCAATCTCCTCTTTTTTGTATTCTTCTTGCTCCATTTTGAAAACATGCTGCAGATAAAGTATTTTGGGCAATGCAAGAACACGTGTACAATGAGTAAAAAAAAAAACAAGTATCGTCATTAAATATACAAGCAAGAGATGGAAGCAATCATAAGGAAATAATTTATCTAAAAAAAACCTGATTAAAATGTTGCTGAAGTTTTTCATTGGTCAAATTGATACAAAATTGCTCAAAACTGCAATGTACAAAGAACAATCAGGTATTAATAAGATATCTGTAAACTACTATTGACCAGGTAACAAAATTTCATCAAAATTGAGTTTAATCAGCAAAATGCTTAGGATAGTTTAAGGTGACAAAGTGGACTAATTCATAATTGAGTGCTTTGAAATAGAGTGCAGCAATATGATAAAATAAAGCGCCTATCCATTGTTTGGAAGTGACAATGGTAAATAATGACATGGAGAGGATTACAAATTTAAGTTCAATATACCCTTTCTTTGATGTTCACTCAATGAGATCAACCCCACTTAATTAAAGAACAAAAGGAATACCAGTAATGCACCTGTTAGTCTTGAAACTTTCAAAACCATAAATATCCAGCACTCCAATTAAGGACGTTGAATCAGGGTCTTGTCCAATTGAATTATTAATTTTATCGACAAGCCTGCAAAAGATGACCAATATTTACACAAGTGGAACTAAAAGCAAATTGAACAAATTTGCCAGCAAATCTGTCGTATGGTTCAAACTTCATTTTCAAGCAATCTTCTCACAGGCTTACCAATCAAACAACCTCGTGTACACAATCTTAGCCAAAGCATCTCGACTAAGTGCGGCAGATTCTGGATCCAGCCATTTTGTTATAGTTTCATCACGAGTAACAATTACACGCTTGCAAAGAGAATCTTCAAGTGCTTTTGCATCACACCTGAAAAAAATTATAAGACAACGATGTCACATGGAAAGGATTCAAAATGCAAGACTACTAAGATTCTATTTTAACAAATGCAAGCTTGCGATGAACACATGAAGAGTTCGGCAGCAGTATGTAGATGGAACCAAGATTTTTCATCTTTGGGCTCAGATGAGTCCGCTTCTTTCCCTTTTGTAAATTCAATGTTTCCAAGATGCAAAATTGCAGCAACCACTCGAAATATTGCTTCCTGCACAGTGATGGAGAGGAAAACGAAACAATCAAAGCATTGAAACACGGATTACATTTTAAGAAGCTGAGACAAACTTGCAGAAACTCCCAATAAAATACCTGCTCCTCAGAACTTATTCCAACAACATCCATTGCTCTCCTAGTATCGCGATATTCTTTCAACTCATCAACACCTTCCAACTCAAAGCAATTTGATTGATTCAGATAATGAAATTTTCTAGGATTGCCTAACTTGTACTTCTGAATATCCTGCAAAATGTAAATAAAAAAGGTCAAGGAAATATAACCCAGAGAAGCCAAGCACAAACTTAAATTAACGGGTAACACCAACATCATTTCATAATTAAGCCAAAAAGGACACATTATACACAAGAGCTTGGAAAAATATACAAGACAACAAAAGGTTGCTAATTTATAAATTGGGGGCATAAGGTATACATATTATAAATTTTCTTTTCAAAACATTCTGTCAATCTAATCTTGATTTTATGCAAAAGGCAAACAATTACCTCTGGAGGTGCAGCACAGAGCATATAGAAACAGTGATAGTTCCTCTCTGGATCTGACACCTGGCAAACACGTGATCTTTCCAGCAGATAAGTTCTGATAGCAGCCCCAGAAATTCTTCCCCTCTGGTCAAATTGAATCTCCACAAACTTACCAAAACGACTGTAGAAGTCACAGGGGATAAAATAGCACAAATAAGACAGGAGAAAAATTTTGCAATACAACTAATGGAGGGAAGAAAACTTACTATATATTCTCACCTTGAATTATTGTTTCTAACAGTCTTTGCATTGCCAAAGGCTTCTAGAACAGGATTGGACTGTCAAGGGGAAAGGATGGAAAAAGGCCAGCTAAGTGAAACAACATAAATAAAACTTATGGTAGCCAACAAGCAAGCCAAAAAAACAAATCTACAAAGGATTAACTCCCTTACCTCCAAAACCTTCTGCTCAACTGTTCTACCTTCGGTGGCATTATTGGCTCGTCCTCCCATGTATGCAAGATAGCGCATGAGTAACTTGGTGCTTTCTGTTTTCCCAGCTCCACTTTCACCACTAACCAATATTGACTGGCTTATTCCGTCATTAATCATAAGTCTAAATACATAATAATTTACATGGTCAGACTTGCAATTTAATTAAATGAACTGTTCAGATAAAAAGAATGAAATTACCTATATGCTGCATCTGCAACAGCAAAAGGATGTGGACTTAGCTCACCAAAACCTGCCCCTTTATATTGTGCCATCATATGGCTATCATATAAATGAGGAAGCTTTATGAATGGATTCACAGCAATCAATATATTCCCAGTGTAAGTCTGGAAGCAAAATTTGGAATGAGCTCATGTTAATTAAATATAAAAACATTAAAATGCAGGGGAGACTATTAGGAGAATTGGCATCTGAAATACGCACATAAATTTCATTGATATCATATCTTGATCTCAGATTATCCAAGACACCAGGTTCATGTAGATAAGCAAGTTTTGTCATATCATCCACTCCACATGGTGGGGCTTCAGTATCTTTATGGTAAACACTAGAAGGTTTAACAACAACCTGCAAATTTCAAGACAGATGCAATGATTCAAAATGTTAAAACATCAAACTGTTCTAAGTTTTGACTTGTAAATTGACTACAAATTTATGCCTAGGACACACCAAATGACCTACAGGATACTGCAACAACGAAGCTACCCTTACTTGTTTCTGCTTCTCTTAAAGATTCCCACAAGTCATTTATGTTTAAAGCACTCAAAGCAATACTGATAAATTTACGGGACAAGAAAAAGGAGAAGAATAGGATTGAATTTAATAAATATTAAAGCATTCTCACCGTCTTCCCTGAAGTGCATAGGACTTTGATTTCTCCTTCCTTAACCTCCAAAACCTCACCATCTATCCAGGCTACTTGAGAATCCTCCACCCAAACTTGGGAACCAACTACAGGATTGGCGGTGGCAGCCTACAAAGTGGAGAGTGACACAACTTAAATAAACAAGCTTGGCAGTGGCAGCCTACAGAATTCATTCCCTCTCTAATAAAATGTATGCATAATAAAACAACAAAAGAGAAAATCATAAACAAAAGGAAAATGGTAAAATAAAGTTCTAAATGTAATTAGTTGTATGGTAAACATGTTTTTGGCTAAGAGTAAGTCTACCTCCCAACATATGCACACTATTAAGCAATGTACTATGATTGGTTATTTTTTGCAAATAAACACAACTTTTAAATAACCTAAAATGATTGGTTTAGGTAGCAAAGCAGTAAGTCCCACAATTTTCACCTGTAATCAGATCAGAAAATTATTCATTGCTATGGAAATTTGAAAAGACTGTTGGATAGTTCTTCTACCTTAACTTCCAAAGCTCAAGAACTCCTAAAATCAACATGTATGGGGACTACTAAAGTCAAGGGCCCAAGAAGAGTTTGGCCAAATTGATTTCTTACAAGATAAATAGATGGAACTAAAAATCAACGGAATTGTATGTATGGTGGTGCTACAATTCCCAATCTTCAATCCATTGCACTGAAAATCCTTTCACAATCATCCTAATCTTCTTGTAGAAGAATTTAATCTCCTTTTATGCTATATGTTATGCTTATTTGTGTTCTTTTACCATTATTCAATTTGGCATTGTTTAAATAAAATCATATTTTTCTTTATTTGTATACTTTGTATTTTATATTAATGTATCTGTATCCTATATTTTTATATAAAATTCTATTTTTCTTTATATGTATATATTTTATTCATTTTAATGTATCCGTATGCTAGATTTTTAAATTTCTTGTATCTTATACCACTTTGTCTGTACCAGATGCCATATCCATATCTGTTCACCATTGATCTTAACTCATTTGGATGTTATACATTTCCTATTGAGAAATGGTATTTGTTGAAAATAATAATTATAAATCTTTTTCATGTAAAATAATCAATTCAATGAAGGATAAACTCAAAGTCTTCCAATTTAATTCTCCTTAACTAACAGCTATGGAATGAAAAGCTGGTTACAAAAAGAATGAGAAGACAGCATATGGGAAAATCTAGTGGTTAAGTCTGTCTGTCTACTCTGGTGACCATAACGTAACAGAAGAAATAAGTAAAATAGAATCCAAACAAGTTAGTATTTCAGACACTAATTAAGCTTCAAGAAAATATTGGAGGCAACATCGATTATAAAAAAATTATGGAGAAATTGTCCATTACTCTATTTGGGTCTCCAAAAATATACATGATAACTGAAAACATCAAATTGGTATTAAATACTACTAGTTTTGTCTTTCAAAAACAATATAGTTTTAAATGAAGGGACAAACTACTGTCACAAAGATTGTCAGAAGTCCAAAATGGAGATTAACTCTACATTATATTAAATTGAACAAGACAACACTATAGAAAAACACTTAAAATATAGGCAATAGAAATAGGCAAAGACTACTATCATCAATAGAAAATTTTATTTTCGAAAAGATAGATCACTTAGAAAATCCTGACTAAGGGACGAGATAACTTAGCAATTAAGTATATAGTCACAAGCATAGGAAAGAAGCATTACATCTGTCCTCCTAAACCATACAAAATTTGCATATACCCTTGAAGTTATGTTGAAAATATATGCCTAATTATTTGTTATTTAAATTAGTTTTTAGAATACGTTTTAGTTTTTTAAATATTGTTTAGATAAAAAGAGATATATTTTATTATTGTTTAGATTTTGGAATTTAAGATTGAGATAGTGTTAATATTTGATATATTGTTACATTTTTTACTCTACATATAGAGTAAATCAATTAAATATTATCGAAGCTCCTCATATAAAATATCTTTTTATATTTCTAAATATATTTTATAACCACAAAAACCTACAAGTTAATTACCAGGAGTTAATCAGTAGAATTTTAAAAGAATGGGACCCAAGTTGCCTGACCATTTTGATTAAGCTCTGTTTTGGAGTGTGGAAAAAAAAAGGTCCTTTGCTTTGATAATTCATCTAAAAATCAGTAATGCAACAACACAGCCGCAAGAAATTTTATAAGAAATTTTTTTGAAATTGAAATTAGCTATTCATAGCCTAAGGTTCCCGCTTCAAAAAAACAGACTTCTAGATTTGTAACTAGCTCAATCAGATACACCCTTAAAGATTATATCAATAACAATTAAATCATTAAAACAATTTCTCTCCCCGCCCCCTCCAAAAAAACAAAAGTAAATTAATAGGAATAATCTTCTGAAACGATGTGGCGAAAATTTGAACTACCTGTTGCTTCTAACAGCTTAGTCAAATAGCAAAAAAACACCATCCACTAAAATAGGATCCCTACAATGCCGCTCGGAAATAACAAAGGTTGTACATTATAGAAACAGAGATATAAAAAATCGCATAAACAGAAGAAAAATCCCAATCTTGCTTCCATGTAATAACAGATCAGCTCCCAATACAATGAAAAGAATCCATATCTTAAAAAAAAAAGTAAATTATTTTAACAGAGAGAAATTTCAATAAGGGAACACAACTCATGACTTCAAATTGACTCGAAGGTGACCAAAAAAAATCAGAAGAGTGAGAAATTGATACCATTTGCTGTTGAATGATCGGATCGAAAATCTTGCGGCCGTTCCGATCTAGCTCGTTGCGCTACAGCTCCAGTGAAAAAATCGAAAGATCTTCGCAATCGAGAATGATGAAAACGGAGGTACGAGTTGGCACACGCTCTATCTACCGAGTGAAAATACTATGATGATGTATGATTATTATAAATATATATAATATATACTGATGGAATTGAATTGAATTGAATGGAATGGAATTGAATTGAATTGAATTGAAAAGCTTAAACCCTTCAACAACACCAAAACTTTTGAAGAAGAGGTTAAGCCCTTTGTGTTCTTCGTTTCTTCTTTTCTTCTTCTTTTCTTCTCTGTCTTTCTTCCACCATCTTTTTCTTCTTCTATAAGTTTATTATCACGAATTATTAATATGATTATTTACTATGAAATTGAGGTAAATTATTAACTTAACTTACGTAAAAAATAATTTTGTCAAATATATTGAATCTATTTTATTACACGGCAGAATCCCGTTGTGCCCCTTTCGTTGCCGAGAATTACGGCTATGCCATCAGGTTTTTTGTTTAACACAGAATTTAAGACATTATCAAAAAGACTCTTTGTCTCCTAAATTAGCTACCCTTCATTATCATTATTTATTTATAGTTTTAATATATCAAATTTTTTATTGCATATATTTCTTATTTATTACTTGATTTTTTAATGATAAATATATATTTTATTTTATAAATAATTAAATATATTACCGGAGAAATTAAAAAATAAAATTTAGACAATAAAATTGAAGTATGTGAGAAAATTACAATCAGAATATATATATATATATATATATATATATATATATTATTCAAAGAAAAGATTTGAAAATTGAAGAAAATATAAACACCACTCACTAAATAATTACCGATAAGTATTTGATTTGATTTCATATTAGGTTCAATTATAATAGATTTAAAATTAATTTTTAATTGGATTATACATGATTTTCGCATAATTTTTTAAAATATCACTCAAATAATAATATAATTTAGATTTATTAAAAAAATTAATTACTAAAATATATTATAAATAATTATCTCATCCACGTAAAATAATTATTTAATTATACTTTAATTTTTTTTATCATACTATTTATAATTTGAACGTAGAAGTGTAATTACATGTACATCCCATTTAGTCCTACTCGATAAAACATATAAAAAGACATCTAAAATTCAAGAGGTATCTTGTATTAGAAATCTCATATCGCATAAAAATAAGAATAAATTAGGATTTATAAAATGATACAAACCTCACTTTATTGAACAAGTTTTATAAAGATAAGTTAGGTTTAAGTCGATTATTAATATGATATTATAAAATATTAGAGATATTATTAGTAAATATAAAAAATAATTAAAAATTATTTTAATTTTATATAAATAATTATAAAAAGAAAAACATGTGATTAAATAAGAAGAAAAATAGTTATAAAAATCATCTCATTCCAAACAAAAATCTACATTACAGATTTCAATCCCATTCTTAAATGTAATAAAAAAAATTCACATTCTTCAATATGAGAAACCTTGCATATAGAATCTATTTATCATGCAATCACATATATTCCTTATTTTTTTCTAATACATCGTCTAATTGTTCTCGTAACATATCAAAATATTTTTTTAATTAATTATTAGTTATATAACACATCATAAAACGTTTTTAATACATAGTAGAACAGTTAATATAAGGAAAATTTTTGTTTTTGGAAATTAAAATTAAAAAATATATATAATTTTTGTGTTTGGTTTAATTTTTAAACAAAATCATAAAAAAATATTTTGCTAGAGTTTTCGCAAAATCTAACTTTTTTAATTGAAATAAAAGTTTTAATACATAAATAATTACTTATATTAAATAATTTAAGATAATAAATAATTAAAAAATTTAATAAAAATAACATTTTACTTTTCAAAATAATTATATAAATAGTTTTTACCAATTACTCACATTTTAGTCATTATAAATCATTACATTTAAGATTAAAAAATTTTCTCTTGTATTCTTCTTAAAAGGAATATTTTTAAATTTAAGTAAAATTTAGAAAATAAGAAAAATATTTTTATTAATAATATTAAATACTTCATTCTATTAAATGAAAATAAATTAGAGAAATAAAAATGACTAAAAAAATATGAAATAAAATTAATCAAGATATAACATCTTAATATAGTATATTAAAATTAAAAAATTAAACGGACTAAATTATAAAAAGAAGTTATATATTTTAGTAAAAAAATATCATTTGATAGTATGTGTTGAATTTTTTTATATGATTTTTCATCTCATTATAAATGTTTTGTGTCTTTTTTTTATTACTATAATATTTTATAGATAATATTTTATAGAGAGTATTTATAATGAACCTCAAAATATTAATTTATACCATAAAGTTTCAATAATTAAAGGACTAGTTTTATTATATTGCCTAGAATATTTAAATAAGACTCAAAATGTAGATCATATAATATCCTTAAATATATTATAGTGACCCTAACCTATTATTTCTTAACTGATGAATTCTCTTCCGATCTGATACCAGTTTCCATGCAAAGTACATCATCATAATAGTCAAACATACACAATACAGTAAAATAGGGTAAGTTAGTGATATAAAAGAATATGTGAGAATTAATAAACTATTCAAAGTATACAATACAAGTATGTCAAAGTATAAAAGTTTACCTAAGACTTTACCCATGATAAAATTCATACATCACAAATAAAAATTTGAATTCCCCATCCTCACTATACCTCTCCCATCTGATAGCTTCTAAGTTTCATAAACCACTTGCAATTTCTAACCAACTCCTCAAATCAAACCAATTCTCGTGTTTATCATGCAATTTCTAATCAGACCTAAAACATAAACTACTTTATCATAATTTCAGTCACAAACTTTCATTAAATTTCAATCTTCACACCAAGCTTAATTATCACATGTTCATCAAACATCATTCAAATCATGATTCACAACATTTGAATATGTAACCAAGTTAGTATCATACTAGGTCATCTATCATATGGTTCTATATTTTCTTCAAGTGTTAAGTTTCCCTTAAGCTTGTTCTTCACACTCTACCTTTCAATAAACAAAATTAAAATAAAAGTGCTCTTACTAGTTTCTAAGGTACTTGATTCACAAACCAATTCTAACAATATGGACCTACGCTAGTCTAGATTCATCAAAGAAACAAAAACACTACATGCAAACATTCCAAACAACTCATGCAACAATTTTTCATCTAAGTTTCAAAAGAAAATTATAAGAAGAAAAACTTACTCTAATAAAATTTCCAATTGGGTAGATATCTTCTAATTTCCATTAACTTTTTGTTTGGTACTCTTAAATCTTGAAAATAATAAAGAATGGTTGAGAAATCTAGAGAGAACTTTTAGACAAAATAATTCTAAAGAAATAGTAGTTTTAGAATAATGAATTATGAAATGTTTAATTTTCTATTTATTTATTTTAAAAACTTAATTAAATAAATTTTCATTTTTTACTAAAATAAAACTTATTTATCTAAAATTATTTTATCTACGTCCTTACAACTAATATTATGTATCCTACTAAAGTATCATTTACTCTCATGTATAGAAACGATCATCTTAGTTAAACAACATAAAAACTATTACCAAGATAAGCTAGAAATTTAGTGGTCACAATTCATTAACTCATCATTCTACAATTCAATTCTTCCATTTTCCTTCATGCATCACTAAATCAAAACACTCATCTCATCAAGTGTGTATATAATTAGAAAATTTTCTAATTATCTCACATATTCTCAAATATTGACATTTCCACAACTCAACACTTGATGATTTGTATCAAACACATGCATAAAATTTATACTTTAGAGATCAACATCTCTCACAATTTCCTCTAAGTTGAATCCACAACCTAGGTAACATTTATAGGATTGAAGTCCACTTCATGTGATAAAGTTAATTCCCAAAAATCGGTCAACCCAAAGCCTAATTCTCATCATAGACCTAGTAATAGGAACTTACATCAACTCTTACCATTTGATACCTTAATCTATTTTATTAGTAGAATTAAGATATTTCAAACAAATTCTCAAACTTAATGTGTTAAAACCCAGACGGTCTATTAGATAACATGCACCCAATATGTTTTGATGATAATAAATGAAAATAAGTTTTGAATAAATCAAAGGTTAATAGAAAAGCGTTTATGAAATAATTATCTTATAATTGGTAATAACGCTAAATGAAATACTGCTTATATAACATTCTATAAATATTTAAGAACAGTATATCGTATAAGGGCTAGTTGGCTTAGTATGGAAATCAAGTATTCAAATATTATTTGAAAGGATAAAAATGGAATACTATATGAAGATTTAAATAAGAAGTTATAAAACCAAATATATCATCTCGTAAATAAAAGGAAATATTCTGTCTGTTATAAAAAATATATATTTCGTATTTGCACTGTATTTCCTTTTATTAGGTGTCATAGATCAAGAGTTTCCAAAGAAGTATTATTGGGAAAAAAATCTTAGTAACCTAACACATGAAGATATTAGAAGATTATCATCAGAATATCTGAAGAATTTAAAGTTAAAGATTTTTCTATAACGGTCATATTTTTGAAAGCCTACAAAAGTAGAAGATGAAAAAGGCAAAAGAATCAAGCACAAGACAACAGAAACAACATTTACAATCATATACAAGTTGTTAGAAAGTTTAGAAAGAAAGTCTTAAGAAGATTCTGAGTTAAACTGGTGCTACAATTTGATATCTATGCTCTAGGTGATATTGTTTTTGTGTTCATCCTCTGAGGCTGTTTAGAGGAGGTGTTTGTTATTCCTTGTGTGATTCAAGGAAGGTGTTTTCATTCCTTGTGTGATTCAAGGAAGGTGTTTTCATTCCTTGTGTGACTTAAGGAAGGCGTGGCAATCTCTTGTGGGTTACAAGAGATAGTGAGGCTCAATCTTTAGTTTTTCTATTTTGCATGTTTCACTTGTATTAGTGGTTGTAAAATTGTGATTAATTAAAGATAGTGAGAGTGAGTGATCATCTCAAGTTGAGGTGATTGGGAACTGGATGTAAGGTTAAGGATTTAACCCAAACCAGTATAAATCTCTAATGTTATCTTTCTCTTTCCTTTATCTTTTATTTTTCCATTGCATATTCTATAAATTCTGCTTGACTAAATAAATCAAGAGGGATAAAATAAAAGAAAGCGATTAAAGTTTTTCTTGTTATTTTTTTTTAGATCAATTCATCCCCCCTCTTGATGCCACTTGGTAACATAATGCACCCATACGCTCAATTAAACCACATAACCTAATTGGTATTCCCTATGATCATATCATAATGTTATACAATATTCATAATTAAGCATTTATATAGATATTATATACATGACATTCCTTCATAAATATAAACACATTAAATTCTAATTCACCATTCATCATACTATAATACTATTCAAGTATAACAAGTTTGAGAAGATATAACAATCCAATGACTTATAATAAGTTTAGCACTTTGAAATACTTAAAAACATAAAAATCTAGAAAACATTATTTTCACTCAGCCACAAACTTTTGTTCACTCAGTAAGCAACCTAATCACTCAATGACTATTTTAGTTGTCTAACAAACAAATTTCCTAAAGTTTTACTAGTATGGATTTTTAGTTGCTTATTGAATTTTAAGCAGTCCCATGAATAAAATTCACAAATTTCACTAAAATGAATTCTTGAAACTAATTCTTTGATCCCTTAGTGAATTTTATGCAAATACAGATTATGTAAAATTTTATGAGCTGCCTCAAATTGGTCTTAAACACTCTAAATCAATTTCTAATCATTCAAAATAGTTTCTTATTTTATTTACTAGTTTTATGCCAATTTGATTTAGTTCCTTGCCATTCCACACTACAAATCAAAATAAAACATGGAACTAAAGACATTCAACCCAATCATTTCAAATATACCAATTAAAATTAATATACAACACTCATTCAACACCACTTGTATAAGTCTCAAAAGCACATAATCTAATCCATGACGTTTCATAGATACTTATTCTTCACATAGTCATTTCTTAAGCAAAAGATACATCCCTACAACATCAATATTTAAGTTTTCAATTTAAAATTTTCTCTCGTTATACAATCATCAAATCCTATACTAGAACATTGAGAACACATGGTTAATATAATTCTTCTAAAATTCTAATTTTAATAAAATCACAACAACTCAAAATGCTCATTTAATTTCAATATCTAATACATTACATAACTTATCTCAAATCAAAATTACATGCAACTTTCAACATCAATGACCAAGTCACATGTCCAATATTTAGATCTTCTAACCTAGATACTATAATGATGTTAAAAAAGAAATAGTTTCCCTTACTTGAAATTACAAGTTATTTCAATCCAAAACTCTACCAAGGTTAAAGTATAAACCTACTCATAGAAAACCTCAATCAACAAACTAAACATACCATTATAACCTTACACTAGCATAGATTCATCTTTACCTAAGAAAACTCACATGCAATCTTCCTTCAACATGCATGTGACACAAGAAAAATGTGCAAAGAGGAACTTACTTAAAACAAAATTATGATAAAATGAAATTGATCTACTCTCTATTAGCTTCACAAGGATGAGCTTGAATAGAGAAGACAAAGAAAAATACTTTTAGAGAAATGATAGATTTTTATAAAAATTAAGTTTAAATAGTTAATTTTTCTATTTATAATTTTTTTTAACTTAATATTTTAAAGTATTCATATTTCATATCACTATTACCCTTAAACTAATAAACTTAGTCATTATATTTTTTTCTTTGGAAACTCTCATACTTCAATGAC
Organism: Macrotyloma uniflorum; assembly: GCA_016859785.1. NCBI lineage: Eukaryota > Viridiplantae > Streptophyta > Magnoliopsida > Fabales > Fabaceae > Macrotyloma > Macrotyloma uniflorum. The sequence continues at coordinate 1,576,543 of BDMB01000040.1, forward strand.
AAGGTGTCACTTAAGTGACATATGTCCTTACTCCAACAATGATGTATGACTTGAGTGATATGAAAGTTGTGTCAATTTTATCTCTTCTAAGAGCACCCTCACCCAAGTAATGGTATATCACTTGAGCTTTAACTGGCTACTTAATCGTTAACTAGACGCTTGAGCATCACCTTACCACTTGAGTGACAAATGCAAAATTAAGATTCTACAATAAGACTACTCATAATTTCATATTCAAGCCTTAATTCATCCAAAAACTCTAACTTAAAATAACTTCTATTCAATTTTACCAAAAATCTTCATTCTAAACAATCTATTATCATAATGCTACAAAATATTCAAATAAAAATTTCAATTAAAACTCCCAATTAATAAGCATGTTCCTTAATATAACTTCATGACAATCTCAATTACAATACAAAAAATAACCTTTCAAAATACACATTTTCAACTCTTAATCAAGGTCATAAATATAAATTTAATCACACATCAATAATTTCATTATTCATATAATAATCTAACATATCTCATAACTTATATCAAACAAAATTTCCTACAAATTTCACATTTATAACCAAATCACATCTTCAAAATTCAAATTTTCTAACTTAAAAAATACTATAATGATATTCAAAATAACTAGTTTTCCTTAACTCCATATAAATTAAATATTTCAACAATTTCTATTCACATAGAAAGCTCAAATCTATCCACAAAAATATACAATCAATAAATCTAACTCAATTTCTATTCACATAGAAAGCTCAAATCTATCCACAAAAATATACAATCAATAAATCTAACTTATTAGGCTTCTAAATTAACATATATTCATATTTTTCCCTTAAAAAATCATATACAAACATATAAAAAATTCCATACAAGTCCCCAATTTAGTTACAGGCATTTAAGAAAATTTAGGAAAAAAAAAACATACTTTAAAGTAGATTTTGATTAACTCTTCTCTAAAAAAAACCTTAAGACAGACTCAAATCTTAAAAATATATAAAATAAAAAAGTAAAAAACTTAAAAAGAAAATAACAAATGTATAATTTAAAAAGATAATAATTTTATATAAATAAAATTTAAATAATTTAATGTTTTTATTATAATTTTTTTTTACTTAATTAACAAAATATTTATTTTTCATCTAATCAAATTGTTTATATTTTTAAATTAAAAATTTAATAAATTTATTAAATTTCTTTAAATAAACTTACCATTTTCACTATTACACATTTTTATCTCTTATTTAATTTTATTACAATGTATTTTAGAACATATATTGAAACTATATTAATAAATCATTTGCTAGTGATAAAAAGTAATAAAAGGTGACTGAATCCTTAAATAAACTACTAAACTATGATTTTTCATTCATTTATTTGTTTTTAAACTAAACTCAAGTATTAGTATTTTTTCATACTCAACAAATAAATCATATTTAAATAATATTTTCTTTTAACAAGAGTGTAAAAACAATCAATTTATTTATCATTCATCCGATTTATTCACACGTAAATCTATTTAATAAAAAAATTAGATCAGACCAAATTCTTTCATTAATTCTATTTGATGAATACTTGATGATTCACTCATTACTTCTCAAAATTTAGTTTATGTTTCCTATCAATACTTAGCATATTAAAACTAATCCAATTAATTTCTGTATACTTAATATTTATTAAAATTACCTTTCTAAAAATATTTCAATTTTTTTGTAAATTATTTTTCAGAAAATTTATCTTGATTTAAAAATATATAAATAAATTGGATATCCATCTAGTACAAAGTTGTCAATGGGTAAATTAGATTAGATTTTTCTTAAATGCATCAAAAATTTTATTAAATTTTCAAGAAATCGAAATAAATTAATAATTTTTGTATTCAATATGTTATAAATTAATAAATTTTACCTCTATTTAAGATATTTAGCTTACATTCCAAATACTTGCTTATAACCATGTCTCTGCTGGAGGGTAGAATTGTTGTGAACGTGTCTCGCACAAATAATTATTTTAATATACTTGAATGCAATAATCAATAAGTTCATTCGTTTTTTTAATGCCCACATCAAATCAAATATAAAGTAGTTGAATATATTATATTTATATTCAATTTAAATATATTATATTTAACGGAAAAAAATTACTATCAGCAGAATATTTGTGTTAAATTGAATGATGTATATTAAATATAAATATAATATATTTACCAATTTAAGAACATTGTCTGATTATTAAAAAAATCTATGTAACATTTTTTTATAATAATAATAATTTTATTTATTTATTTATTTTTGCGCTTTAGGCTCTTTTCTCGTGGATTATGTGATCTTGGCATAAGTTGTAATTAGTATGAACCGTGTGGGCATTGAGGAAAATCACGATTACTTAAACAATTGATTAATTAGTTAATGTACCGATTATTATTATATTACTATTAAAGAAAATAAAAATGGGAAAAACGGAAAAACGGTGCATCTGAAAACGGTAATCAAAGATAAGAAGACAGACCAATCAGAATACGACGCGTGTAAATAGTATGTTCCGTGAAATTGTCCTAAACTGTTTTGGTGTTTGGATGGGACCCACACTCGTTATCTGGGACCCACAGCAAAAATTAAAAAAAAACAAAATTGAAAAAGTTCAACATGGGACAGCTCGCTGTACACGGTTTCACGAGCTGCGTCCAAACCAAACACACCATAGATTTTTCCTTTTTTTTTTTTTTTCCTTTTTTAAATTGTTTTTAATTTTAAAGTTTGATTACTGCAGACTTTAAATATCTTTGGTGAGATTCTTGTACTATTTGCAATAAATAAAAAATAAATAATATTATTACGAATATTATTATGATATGCATATAAATTCACTCCTAAATTTCTACAACTAAGTGTGGAAAACACAATAGAAACAAGAAAGGAGAAGAAAGTTTATTGACCCAAATAAAAACATAAGCAAAAGGAAAGAGGAAAAATAGAAAAGAAAAAAAAGGGAGAAAAGTAATGAGGCTTTACATTAAAAAAATCAACATAATTCATTATGTAATATAATTGATTATTAATTACATAATTAATTATCTAAAAAATATAATTAATTATATTAACTTTTTTATTAATATTTTTCTATTATAATAATAATAATAATTAAAAATGATATTATAATAATTAAAGTGATATTAAAATAGTAAATAGATTTAGTTTAATTTTGACTTTTTTCTTAATTAAAATAATTTTATTTTTATTTTCTTTCTTTTGTTGTCCCTTTTTTTTTCACTCCAACTTCTATTATACAATATTGACAAAACATTAATATTGAACTGAAAAAAAGAAAAGAAACTTAAACTTTTTTTTTTCATTTTTTTATTTTATTCTCTCCTATTTCACAGTTATAAAAAAATGTTAAAAAAAATCTAATGAAAATTAGAACCTGAGTTAAGGGTTGTAAGTGATTAAATCAGATTAAAGTTTTAGTAATAGAATATGCAAAAATTAAAGTGATAGAGTATGAATTGAAAAAATGAAAGTTGCATAGTAGGGTATGGAAAATAATGGAAATGCACTTTTGCCCTGTGAATGCGAGGAGTGATTATCGGAATGAAGTGTGGCTTTTGGGACAGAGTTTGCCAAAACGATGACGTAAGGTCACACCACCTTGATATACGGACTCTTAATTAGGTCATTTTCTAATTTGGGTCTCGTAACAGTCCACACCCCTACCTTACAAAACGTAAAAGTCCAAAAGGCCCCTTCCCACATCAATGTCGGTGCCTTATGGAGACAGACATACCACATATTTAAGAATTAAATTATTATTATTTACTTGTTTTAAAATCAGAATAGAAATAATGTTTGACGAAAACCGATTTTTTTAATAAAAAATTCAGATTTAGTTTTAATTTTTTATTAGACATTTCTTCTTATGTTTATCTAACGTTAAACATAATATGTTGTGTTAAGCAATTGATAAATATCTTAAAAGAAAAATGAATATTCATTTATCATTACTCTAAAAATAATATATTTCTTCATTTTTTTTTCTAAATATAGTTTAAAATTAAAATAATAATAATAAATATAATAATTTTCTTTTTACTTTAATCAATTATTTATAATATTTTTTATTTCTATATCACAATAAATATATACATGTAAACTAATTAAAAAAAATTAGATGAAGGATAATATAAATATTTTATAATTTAAAAATAATAGTTAAATAGAAATAAAAATATTTCAAAAATATAATAATTAAAAAGTATAATAAATAGTTACTGATGTGATAAAAGAGTTTTTAACTTCGTCATCTTCAATGTAAATTATTATTTTTGTTAAATAAAATATTATTTAATATAAATTATATGTTAAAATAATACCTTTTTATGAATAAATCTTGTAAATAATTCTTAAATTTTCAAAAATGTATTTCAATAATATGTTGGATATTATTGTCTAATGTCATTAAATAAGTTTACATTTAATGGTTTAGAAAAGAAAAGAAAAATCGTTACCTTTAAAGTACTTAACGATTTCTGAGAATGATACTACTAGTGAGAAAACTTATCCAAAATTAGTTGTGAACTAATATTTCATAATGAATGGTGTTTATGAAAGTATAATATAAGTTAAATGTAGTAGCCAACAACTCATTAATGTTTTAGAAAGACAAGATTCAATGTTCAGCTATTAATTGGCTAAGATGTAGGTCTGTTTGAAAAATGATTATTGTGGATATAAATTGATATAAATTATTTATGAATAATATAATATAATAACGATTATAATTTATATTTTTTTAGTATATGCAAAAGCTCATTGTAAGAAATCAGTTAGAGTTACTTCTTATGTTTAAAAGATTTTATTACAGTAAAATATTATTCATTAATAATTATATATATATATATATATATATATATATATATATATAATTCATCAAAATTTGTAATATTTTCCTAATACATCAAAATCAGATTTTTTTATATTTTATGATAAATTTATTATATAATTATATATTTAGATAAAAAAAACTATTAAAATAAGAAAAATCGTGTTTCATAAATATATAATTAAAATAGTGTTTAGATAATATGATTTTATTATTTTATTTTTTAAATTTATATTTCTTTTGCATAATTTTTTTTATATTTATAGATTTTAAAGAAACCGATCTTTTTGAATTGTAACATAGGTGACCTTAATTTTTTTCTCAAGCCAAAATAGCAAAAGTAAGTTATAAAGTCTAATTCAATATCAAAGAAGGAAGAAATAAATTTTAAGTGAATTAATAAAAAAAATCGTGTTATTTAAAATTTACCTCTCATATTAAAACATTGTTATTATAAAATTTAACAAACACAACATAAAAAAGGTAAACTAACAAATTCAACTAAAAACCAACCTATTAAAGTTTACAATCATATAGAGACCTTCACAACGAATTATCTAATTATGTTTTAAGTAAATCAAGCACAATAAAGTTTATACTTATATAGAAACTATCACACATAATCTTCAACATCATATTGAGAATAATAAAACCGAATTTTTCAAAAAATTATATGAGATTCTTAACACTAGGAACTAACATTTGTTCATGAATAATGACTATCGAACTACAAATTGGCTCTTCTAAGTTTTTTTCACCTACAACTATCTGATCTACTCTTATATTAGGCTTATTCTTATCCACAATATTTAAGTACAATGACTCTTCCTTTAAAAATAAATGTAATAAAAATCTTCATCGACTTCTTACTATCTAATATTTTTGTCTATATGACTAAGATTACCATTGAAGTTTGTATACCTCATAACGACATATTGAGAATCCCATATGTACACTATTTCTATACTAATTAGTACTCCTTAGTAACTACTTGGTTAATGCATCAAATAAACCTATATAAAAGTATCAACACATAACCGTCACATAGACTTGTAGAAATCTTTGTCACATCAGATAAACATATATTTCAAACATTTTCATCACATAATATTACATAACAAGTCTCGATTCATTTTTCAATCAATCATAAACATGTATACTTCTTCAACTCAATCTAAAACATTTAATTATTTTTAAAAAATAGAATATTTTCGTTAGCGAAATAATCTTACTCAAACAAAATTTTTACTAAGAGTATCAAGTCTTTTTTAGGTTTTCTTGCTTAAACAAGATAGTTTTCAGTCTAGCGAAATGATATATTTACTCAAGTTAAATGATATATTTCCTCGAGTGAAAGTTTATTATCTAAGTAAAAATCTCATCAAACAAAACTTGATGGTGTAAAGATTTTTTTTTTTCAAGTGAAAATCAGACGTAAATAAAATCAAGAATTTTTTCTCAAGCAAAAATCTTCCACTTAAGTGATAATAACATAATTTTCATTCAAAAACTCAACATTTTAATTTTAAAACCTTTTCTACCAATTTAATTTCTATTTTTTTTTATGAATTTAACTAATTATGTTATTCAAAATAATATCATCCCAATATTAGTTCAAATAATGTATTTAGAACAAGTTTATTTATATACATGAAATCACAAAACGTACATAGATTCTTTTTATCAAAACACATATCTTATAACATAATTATTGTGATTTAGTCATCTTTTTATAATCCATATTTCTATCCTACTATTCAATAATAAAAAACAAATTCTAATAATTTTTAAAATATTATTCAATATAATAAGTTAGATCAATAATGTTTTATCTTACTCTAAAAGTATTTGAGTATAAAATTAACTACATTACTATATATTTAAACTAGTGGACTCATATTGAAAAGAGAAATACCACATATACATAAAAATCTGCGTGCAAGTATATACATCTAAAAGATAAAAAATTAAAATAATAAAAAACTTACTCAAAACAAACTTTCAATCAAATAAAAATTATGTATTTTTTTTAAGAACTTCCACTTACTACCTTATATTTAAAAAAAAATGAAAAATATATAAAATACTTTAGAGAATAAATAAATATTTAAAAAAAATTAAAAAATAATAATTTTAACAAATAAAAAATAAAATAATTAATTTTTTATTTATATATTTTAAAATTTTACTAAACCTATTTTCACTATTCAAAATTAAATAAATAGTGATATATTAACTATAATTATTTCTATTCCTTATCCTCCTATATTATAAAAAAAATATAAATAACTTGTATTAAACATAATTTTAATTTAATTAGAAATATTATAATGAAATAAATTATGTAATTAACTTACTAAAAATTGATTTAATTTATTTGATTATTTTTAGTTAAAAATATATTATTTAACTAATTTCATATTTATAGATGATTTAATTATTTTTAGTTAAAATTATATTATTTAACTAAATAGGTTAATAAATTGAATAGAGGTAATTCATATATTTTTTAAATAAAAAAGATTGTACAAAATATGAAAAACTTAAGTTAAAAATAAATAGCCTAGTTTATAAAAACAAATTAAAAGAATAAAAAAAATATTATAACATGATTCATAAATACCTAATTCCTTAAATATGTTTTACAAGAACCTACTTCCTTAAACATGAGTTCAATCCTCATACTTGTCTTGCATTAAAAAAAATACTTATTAAAAATATAAATTCTTTTAAATAAATCCAATTGAAAGAAAGATACGTGCCACAAACACAAACAAAATAAATACAAAAATCTCAAATATAAAATCTCAAATAATGTCAGTTAAGTTAAAAATAATTATTTTATTAACATTATTAGAGTTAATTAAATAAGTATAAAAAAAAATTAAGGAATAAATTTTAACAGTATGTAAAAATAAAAACTACAAGTATAATATTTTAAAGAGACTGAAAGTTATGCTTCCCAGGTTATAGATGTATAATGATAGTTTCGAATAATTTTCTTGTTAATAAAAATATTATTTCAATATGAATTTAATAAATATAATTTCTTTAAAATAGAAGATAATTATTCATACAAGAAACTACTTTCAGTTTTAATAAAATCATCCTGTGTATATCAAACTAACATTTTGAAAACGAATTATAATAAAAAATAATTAAATATATTTTTATTAATATATTTTTTCATAAATTTTTATTTTTATTTTTATTCTAAAATATAATTAATTATTCTTTAAATTTTAAAAAATATATAAACTTAATTATTTTTTCAATTTTGTAATGTACAAAAATTATTACTAAAATAAAATTTAAGTGCATAGAATAACTAAAATAATATTAGTGTTTCTATTAATTTTGTGATCATAAAAGGAAATACTATTAAATATTAAATTTAAGTAGAATGAAAAATTAAAATGACTTATTTTTAAAAGTTAAAAAATAATTTTGTAATTAAAAAATAAAAATAAAATTCTCATTTTTTAAATAAAATATAGAATCTCCCTGAAAAAAAAAAAAGAAACTCTTGTTCATTAACTCAAGAATTCCACGACAAGTAACCGTCAGAAGTTAAGTTTATTTTAAATTAAAATAGATAAAAACAAGATAGTACATCTCATACTCTTTTTACTGATTCTCATTGGTATGTATAAAACATAAACTAATGATTTTGTTAAATCTTACACACAACTTGAAAACTAAGTGCAAAAAGTCATATCATATCACATGTATAAGTGTGAACTTGAATAAAATACTTTTTAGCTACTTGCATTTATTTGAAGAATAATGATATATTTATATAAGTTTTTTTTCTATCCGTGACACTTATAATAGTTTTTTTTATATTCATGACACTTATAAATATTTTTTTTTTATATTCGTGACATTTATAAATAATTTGAGTATATTATATTTATACTTAATTATTGAAACAAATTTATATTAATTAAAAATGAGATTAAATTATAATTTATAAATTAAGTATAAATCTCATTTTTTTTAATCGGTTTTAGGAGTGAGTTAGAGTTATAATTATTTTTTTATATAAATGAGAGTTTGATTATCAAGATTGTTTGATCTAAATTGGGCAACTTGTACTGGTTAATATTTCGAACTTTGAATAACAGGTTATTAGGCGACATGAAAGGAGGGTATTGAAAAAATTTTACATTAATTAAAAATGAGGTTAAATTATAATATATAAATGAGATGTAAACCTCACTCCTTAAACTAATTTTAAAGATAAATGAAGTTCATAATCACTTTTTAAAAAAAATATTTAACAAAATTAAATTTAAAAGAAGTAATTTTCGTAAAGAATTTTGATAAAGATATTAGACTTGCGTTAAACATAATTATAATAAACTCATGTCACGCCTAAAATTTTTTTGTTATACAATAAAGAAGAAAATTCTTCTAAACCAATAGTTAATAATTAATTAGGCACACGTTGACTAAGTCTTTAGACTATACAGGTCATTGGAGTTCTACTTGGTGATAAAATAAACTTTATTTCACTTAGTCGTTATCCATTTAGATTTGCATCATTTCAATTTCCAAGGACTTTGTCATAATTTTCATACCTATATTTTGATTACATAATCAACATCAATTTTATTAACCCATTATCACATTCATCTTTTATTAATTAAAAAAATAATGATTTTTTTTTTCATGTTTCACCTTAAAATAAGATAGGCTTTGAGATTAAGTTCAAAGATTTGATTGGACTACCCATCTCATTCCAAACAAAATTGACCAAATCACTTTGACTCGGCCCAAAAATTAGCTTTTTATGACTCAAATTTCATGTTATATCTAAAATAAGATAAAGTCATTTTAATTTTTTAATAATTTAATAAATTTGTTTGAAATTAGTAAAATAGGAAAATATTTCTGAAATTGAACTTTATGAATTATTTAATCTTTCAAATTATAATGCAAAATCAAACTGATCATTCAAATAAATAAATCATCAATCAATTAATTAAATCACAATATAAAGACAAAATTCTAATTGGAAAGCCTTATTTAAAATTTTTATCCCTAATTTTATATATAATGAACTAAAATAAATTAAGTGCAATTAAAATTTTATAATTAGAAACAATTTCTCTTATCATTATATTTTAAATTAATAATTTTTAATTTTAATTATTATTTTACCTTTTATTATTTATCTCAGATATCGATTTGATTATTATTATAATTTTAAAACATTGAATTAATTGATAATGTATAATTTTAAAAGATGAATTATTTTATATTGTTTATTAATTCAGAATTTCGTCTTTTTTTCTTTTTCATTTCTAAATTGATGTCATATATGTTTTCTTTCCAAATATCTTTATTTCCAATTTTTCCATCCATTTTGTTTTATTCCCAAATTGTGAATAGAAAACACACATCATAAATCGTCAAATTGTAACTTGTTTATGTATTAGATAGGTATTAGTTGTCTTTATAGCTATTTGGAATCGTCCGATCTAAGGTCACTTCTGTGATATTGTCGACCTAGATAGACAACATTTTGGTAAGCCCACATGTTCACTGGTCAGTGAGTCCATTTTCAATTACAATAATAGAATCCTAGTAGTTACCATGAATCTCGCCTAAAGGATAGGTTAGTTACCATTGTCTTGGGTAATCAATTATTTTTATCATATTATAAATAGTGAATTAGGGGACTAGGTAAATCTTCTATCTATCCATTTCTCAATCATATTTCATCTTACTTATACTCAGTGCTAACTTGAGCGTCAGAGTTGTTACCACTCTTTGAAGATTGGACAACACTACACAAGAATTCAAGTATTTTAATAATGATAAAAAAACTTATGAATCAGGACATCAAGAAAATTCAAGTTGGAAGCAAGCTCAAAGACACAGAAGCCTTAGCTTATAGTTGGGAGTGATTGATATCAAAAGGTAATCATCACTTAACTCACAGGATCTCTCAAGAAAACTGTTTTTCAAAAAATTACAAAAACACTGTAATAATCGATTAGATAATCGATTATGGAATTCTGAGAAAAATGAGATGCGTCAATAATCGATTATATAATCGATTATGGATTTTTGAAATTAAATGAGATGCGGCAATAATCGATTATATAATCGATTATGGATTTTTGGAATTAAATGAGATGCGGCAATAATCGATTAGATAATCGATTATGTGAATTTTATAAATGTATTGCTTGCGGCAATAATCGATTATGTCCATAACATAATCAATTATGCTTGAAGATTTTTGAAAATCAAACGTTGCGAAAAATCCTCCAACAATTAAAAGAAAATCTGTTTTTTTATTTTGTAAACGTTGTGAGGTTCTGAAAAAGTAAAACATATGATTTCAAATTAAAATAAAGATTTTATGTTATTTGGGAATAATGTCTATTTAAGAAGCATATCAGGGTTTCTCAAAACACACTTGACTAAAACATTCTAAGCAACATTCTTTCTGAAAAGCTTTATACTTTTTCTCTGAGCATCTTGAGCCACGAAATTTTGTTTTGAAAGAGAGAATATTTTTCTGTGCTTTAATCTTTTATCTTGAGGAAACTCTGAGCAGAGCAAGTGCTACAGTTTGAGATCTTCACTCCAGGTGATATTGTTTTTGTGTTCATCCTCTGAGGCTGTTCAGAGGAGGTGTTGGCATTCCTTGTGTAATTCAAGGAAGGTGTTTTCATTCCTTGTGTGACTCAAGGAAGGTGTGATAATCTCTTGTGCGTATTATCTTTCTCTTTCCCTTATCTCTTTACTTTTCCGTTGCGCTTTATAATATATCTGCTATACTAAATAAATCAAGAGGATTAAAATTTGAATTACATAAACGCTAAAGTTTTAATTTTTATTACATCAATTCACCCCCCTCTTGATGCTACTTGGTAACAAGTGGTATCAGAGCCTGGTTTGATAAGGTATTTCTAAAAGATCTGTTAAGATGTCTATGCAGAATCAGATTTATAGGGAAGGAGCATCAATCAACCGACCACCACTCTTTGAAGGAGACAACTATCCGTTCTGGAAAGCAAGAATGAAGATCTTTCTTCAAACCATTGATTATGGAGTTTGGGATGCAGTGCAAAACAGTCCGTTCATACCAACAATTATGCT
>BDMB01000040.1:1593573-1604653 GCA_016859785.1 Macrotyloma uniflorum
TGTGTAGCTCTATCCACCACAGAAGCTGAATATATAGCAACAGGTAGTTGTTGTGCACAAATTTTGTGGATGAAACATCAATTAGAGGATTTTAATATTTATCTAGATCACATACCCTTGAAGTGTGATAGTACTAGTGCCATAAACCTTACTAGGAACCCTATCATGCATTCTAGGACAAAGCATATAGAAATAAGGCACCATTTCATAAGAGATCATATAGTTAAAGGAGATTGTATAATTGAATACATTGATACTAAAAATCAATTAGTTGATATTTTCACTAAGCCTTTACCTAGAGATAGATTCCTTGAACTAAGAAGAGAATTAGGAATTTTGGATGGAAATACTTTGTTGTGAAAATTGTTTACGCTTATAAATTGATTATCTGAAATTATTTGAATGTATAATCGGTTATATTCTTCATTTAATCAATTATCTGGAATATTATTTATGACTCTTAAAATTGTAAGACCATAATCGATTACATAATCGATTATGCCTTTGCGCTTCTGTCTTAATCGATTATTCACTAACATAATCAATTATCTGGGCGTGAATAATCGATTATCCCAAGAACATAATCGATTATCCGCGTAAGTTACCGTTGGAATTCTTCAGATTTCGTCAAACTAGCCGTTAAAATCCTTGGAAAACATCACAATGACTCTATTTATGACCGTTGCACACAAATTTGGCTATAAATTACCCCCAAATTCAGTGATTGGAGCATCCCTCACCATTTCCTCTCCTTTGCCTAAAATATCCTACTCTTTGCCTTCTCAATTCCTTCTATACTTTGTGATACTTCACCATTTTTTTTCAATGGCCTCTTCATCACATACCAGAAGAAAAATAAATACCAGGAGCAGAAACAAAGAGCCTATCATAAATTCAGAAGAAGCTCCTGTAGAACGCCCTCATGACTTGAGGGGCTGGATCTCTGATGAAGACATTCATCCCCTGTTCATCAGGGACTTTAGGGCAAGGAAGATGGTTCCTCCTAAGCGCCTCTCCATCAATTTCTTCTGGAATGAAGGTTTTCTCTTTCAGGACTGGCTGCAGACACAAGGTCTAAAGCACTTTGTGGAGTTAGGACATACTTTGGGTGGAAATACTGAAAATGGCCTCTACTATCCGGACTTGGTCCGAGCATTTTACTGCAATCTGGACAGGCACCAAGGACAACTAAAATCACGCGTCAAAGGTATTGATATTACTTTAGATGATGATATTTGGATGAATGTGGCAAAGATTCCTGTCAACACTAGAGCACTTAATATTACTGCTGGCTATGAAGGCTTTGATAAAATGGAAGTTTATCGTTCTTATCTAAAGGATAATTATGAGGGAAACTTCAACCTTTATAGGACTGGGCCTATGAGAGTCAGTGAAAGACTATTGGCTTACATCATAAGTTGGGTGTTATGCCCTAGAGGGTCAAATCATGCACAACTGACCACAGAAGATCTGTTGCTGATACATGGTATCAAAAATGGCTTAGCTTTGGATTGGCCTACCATTATTTCCGACTACATGATAAAGGCCAAGAGATTGCATTCTCATCTACCATATGCACTGTTCATCACCAAGATTTTGATTCACTATGGTGTTACAGTTAAGGGTGAATCTCATGTACTGTTGGACAGTCACAATACAATTGGAAAGAATGTACTAAACAAGATGGGACTGCAGAAGATTGATAACATTTGGACTGCTCTTGATGAGCAAGAAAGGGCTCCAGCTGCTATGGATGAAGACATGCCTCATCCTCAACCACAGGCTGCTCTCCCAGACTAGTATTTTCAGATGCTGGAAAATATTCAGAAGTGGCAGTTGGAATTCAGCGCTGTGTCTGAACAGCGATATCAGGCTCTCCAACAAAACTATGACAGCCTTAACTCCTATGTCCGAACTAGTTTTGAGGAGCTTAACACAACAATCAGAAGGAGCTTTGAAGATTTTCAAGATCGTATCTCTTCTATGGAGCGTGAATTAAGAGAAGCTCAACCTTAAGACAATGATGATGACATTTAGAGTTAGCTGCTAGCCTTTTAGGTCTTGAGCTGCATTTTATATCTTTTTAATAATGATCTAGTAAAAATGGGGAGAATTTTTTGATGTGTATGTGTGTTGAATTATAATTAAGTCTGCTAATCTACTTATTGTTTTCACTGTTGAATTATATCATAAGCAGGGGGAGCTTTTATAATACTGTTGAAAGTTTCTGGATTAGTCTCAACACACAGGGACAATTATATTTTTTCTTGATCATCATCAAAAAGGGAGAGATTGTTACCACTCTTTGAAGATTGGACAACACTACACAAGAATTCAAGTATTTTAATAATGATCAAGAAACTTATGAATAGGACATCAAGAAAATTCAAGTTGGAAGCAAGCTCAAAGACACAGAAGACTTAGCTTATAGTTGGGAGTGATTGATATCAAAAGGTAATCATCACTTAGCTCACAGGATTCTCTTAAGAAAACTGCTTTTCGAAAAAGTACAAAAACACTATAATAATCGATTAGATAATCGATTATGGAATTCTGAGAAAAATGAGATGCGGCAATAATCGATTATATAATCGATTATGGATTTTTGAAATTAAATGAGATGTGGCAATAATCGATTATGGATTTTTGGAATTAAATGAGATGCGGCAATAATCGATTAGATAATCGATTATGTGAATTTTATAAATGTATTGCTTGCGGCAATAATCAATTATGTCCATAACATAATTGATTATGCTCGGAGATTTTTGAAAATCAAACGTTGCGAAAAATCCTCCAACAATTAAAAAAAAATCTGTTTTTTTATTTTGTGAACGTTGTGAGGCTATGAAAAAGTAAAACATATGATTTCAAATTAAAATAAAGATTTTATTTTATTTGGGAATAGTGTCTATTTAAGAAGCATATCAGGGTTTCTCAAAACACACCTGACTGAAACATTCTAAGCAACATTCTTTCTGAAAAGCTTTATACTTTTTCTCTGAGCATCTTGAGCCACGAAATTTTGTTTTGAAAGAGAGAATATATTTATGTGATTTAATCTTTTATCTTGAGGAAACTCTGAGCAGAGCAGGTGCTACAGTTTGAGATCTTCACTCCAGGTGATATTGTTTTTGTGTTAATCCTCTGAGGCTGTTCAGAGGAGGTGTTGGCATTCCTTGTGTAATTCAAGGAAGGTGTTTTCATTCCTTGTGTGACTCAAGGAAGGTGTGGTAATCTCTTGTGGGTTTTAAGAGATTGTGAGGTTTATCTTTAATTTTCTATTTTGCATGTTTCACTTGCGATTAGTGGTTGTAAAATTGTGATAAATTAAAGATAGTGAAAGTGGGTGATCATCTCAGGTTGAGGTGATTGGGAACTAGACGTAGGGTTAAGGTTTAACCCGAACCAGTATAAATCTCTGGTGTTATCTTTCTCTTTCCCTTATCTCTTTACTTTTCCGTTGCGCTTTATAATATATCTGCTAGACTAAATAAATCAAGAGGATTAAAATTTGAATTACATAAATGCTAAAGTTTTAATTTTTATTACATCAATTCACCCTCCTCTTGATGCTACTTGGTAACAAGAGTATAATCGTAGGTACCCCTACCATTTGATCCTACCCAGTTAAGGAGTCCAGGAGACTTAAGCCTAGGAGACACCTCGACGATCTGGATGAGATATTTTCAGTCCTGCGTAAATATAACATGAAGCTTAACCTTGCAAAGTGTGTGTTCGGGGTATAAGGAGGAAAGTTCCTAGGGTTTATGCTAATCAACATGGGCATAGAAGCCAACCCCGACAAGTGTCAAGCCATCATCAATATGCGAAGTCCTACAAATGTGAAAGAAGTCCATCAACTCATATGCCGAATGACAACACTCTCTCGTTTCACACCCACTTTAGCCGAGAAGATCTGACTTATCCTCCGTTTACTAAGAAAGTCTTCGTCTTTCTAGAAGGATAGCACGTGTGAAGACAACTTCCAAGCACTTAAAACATTCATGACATCCCGCCTATCCTGCAACGCCCATACTTGGAAAGGAGCTTATACTCTACATGTTGGTCTCTGATAATATTGTAAGTTCAGTATTAGCACAGGAGCAAAATGGTGAAACAAAACCTATCTACTACATAAGTAGGGTCTTGCAAAACATAGAAACTCATTAACAACTTCTTGAGAAGGTAGCATTAGCCTTGGTCGTAGCAGCAAGACGATTAAGACAATACTTCTAAAGTAACCAAGTTGTTGTCAGGACCGACTCCCACATTGCTAAAATACTTAGAAAACCAGAATTGCCAAGAAGGATGGTAGCATGGACCATAGAGTTATCTTAATTCGACATCATTTACGAAAGAAGGGGGCCTATCCAAGCACAATGCTTAGCTGACTTTGCAGGCGAACTCCAAACTGAAGCCGGCAACATGGCGGTTTGGAAGTTGTAGATGGCTCATCCAACAAGAAAGGGAATGGAACTGACATAGTGTTGGAAGGACCTGCTAGAATAATGGTTGAACAATCCTTAGTCCTACAATTTAAAGTTTCAAACAACCAAGCCGAGTACGAAGCCCTAATTGTTGGACTGATTCCCAGTTGGTGGCTGGTCAATTAATAGGGAAATTCCAAGTTAAGGAACCATTACTACTAAAGTATTACCACTATACCACATGAAAGCTGATGGAATTTCAAGAAGTAACAATATCACATATCCCACAAGCAGATAATGTTCGGGCCGATCTGCTATCTAAATTAGTCGATGCCAAAGGAACGGGGCACCACTAAACAATAGTCCAACACACAATCTGACAACCATCCGTCTTGTTGGATGCATGCTTATAGGTAGAAGCAAAGACAACTTGGATGACACCTTACATTTCCTATCTAACAGATGGAAAGTGTGCTGAGAATTCCAAAGAAGCAACAATATTTCAGAGAAAGGTATCTTGGTTTATGGTCATCGGTAATGAACTTTTAGAAGAGGTTATTCAACTCCTCTTTTAAAGTGCATTGATGGGGACCAATCCCTATATGTTGGAAGAATTGCACCGGGGTATATGCGGTCTCACTCAAGAGGTAGAACTATGACAGCAAAGGTGTTGAGAGTAGGTTTCTATTGGCTCACCATCCAAAAGGATTGTGTCGAGTACATTAAAAAGTGTAATGAGTGTCAACTTAATGCAGACCTCATACATTCGGCCCCAGAGAAATTAAACCATGTCGTCTCACCATGGCCTTTTGCTATGTGGGGAATGGATATCCTAGGTCCCTTCCCTCTAGCCAAAGGACAGTGTAAGTTCTTGCTGGTAGCTGCTGACTACTTCACAAAATGAATTGAGGCCGAGCCCTTAGCAAAGCCGTACAACAAGTAGAAAAGTTTGTTTGAAAAAAATATCATATGTAGATTTGAGATTCCTCATACAATTGTAACCGATAATGACCGACAATTCATTGACACCTCCTTAACCAAATTCTACCAAGGTCTCAGCATTCGGTAAATAACAAGCTCAGTTGAACATCTCCAAACAAATGGGCAAGCAGAGGCAGCTAATAAAGTCATATTAACAGAGCTAAAAAAGAGATTAGGTAAGGCCAAAGGTAAATAGACCAAGGAACTACTAGAGGTATTATGGGCATACAGATCCACCCCCCAATCAACAACATCAGAAACCACATACAGTCTCACATATGGGGTGGACGCCATGATCCTGGTTGAAGTAGGCGAAACCAACCCTCGAAGGCAATGGTTGAACTTGAACGAAAACGAAGAAAGTATGAAGGTAGGGTTAGACCTCCTAGAAGAACTTAGGGACAAAGCCATGATCAGACAAGAAGCTTGCCGACTTCGAATGGTAAGGAGATTTAACACCAAAGTCAAACCGAGAAGCTTTCAGGAAGGGGATCTTGTACGAAGAGTTTGGTCCTTGGTCCAAAAAGATCCCAACGATGAGAAGTTTGCCTCCAACTGTGAGGGCCTGTAGAAAATAATAAAAGTACTCGGCAACGGAGCATACCACTTACAAGACATGAATGGAAAGACCTTACCATGGTCTTGGAATGCTAGCTCTTTGAAATTCTATTATAGTTGATTAATTTCTTCGTGTTATTTCCCTTTATATAGCAAATAAAGATACACATTACTTAACATAACCGAGTACATCTCATCTCACTTGTACAAGAAAAATCACTTAAAACACAAGTGATGCCTAATCGAGTACATCTCGTCTCACTCGTATAGAAAAAATCACTTAAAACGCAAGTGATGCCTAATCGAGTACATCTCATCTCACTCGTACAGGAAAAATCACTTAAAACGCAAGTGATGCCTAACCGAGTATATCTCATCTCACTCGTATAGGAAAAATCACTTAAAAACGTAAGTGATGCCTAATCGAGTTCATCTCACTTCACCCACTTAGGAAAAAGTTACTTAAAACATAAGTGATACCTAACTGAATACATCTTGAATGATCGATATTCAAAGCATTTTTGCAAAGGAAAAATCATTTAAGTTCTAGAAAGAACATTCGACAACTGCTGTCTTTTTGGCAAAGAAATGAGAAATACTAAGATATAAATGGAGAAAGGTAAAAACTTGTTTGATTCATTTTGGATTTCAAAAATACATGGGAGCAAATAGGTAAAGTAAAAATACACCAGTAAAGCTAATCCACTACGATGACGTCCTTTGGATGGATTTCAGTAGTTGGAATCTTGGTGTCTTTCGGAATGTCGTCAATAGACATCCACTAGCCATCATGAATGTCAAAATTCACATCAAACCTTTCGGCCACCAATGGTTTGGCAACATAGTGTTTGTCTTGGCCACCTCCAAGGCCTCTTTCTCGGCCTTGGTCAGCATCTCTTTCAAATCAGGAACCTCCCTCACTTGGCGACGCTCCTGGTTCTAGATATTCAGCATACGCTGACTAATAACAGTGGCCCAAAATTTGCAGTTCTGCCCAGGAACTTTGCAATTCGGCCACCCTGGCACGTTGAAGGTACTCCTAGTCTTCATCTAGCAAAGTAATGGCCATGTCTTTGGCCATTTTCATATCTCCACTCAAAAAACGGGAAGAACCCTGTTACCAAGTAGCATCAAGAGGGGGGTGAATTGATGGTATAAAAATTAAAACTTTAGCGTTTATTAAATTCAAATTTTAACCCTCTTGATTTATTTAGTCTAGCAGATATATTATAAAGCGCAACGGAAAAATTAAGAGATAAGGGAAAGAGAAAGATAACACCAGAGATTTATACTGGTTCGGGTTAAACCTTTAACCCTACGTCCAGTTCCCAATCACCTCAACCTGAGATGATCCCACACTCTTATATCTTTAATTTATCAGAATTTTTACAACCACTAATCACAAGTGAAACATGTAAAAATACAAAATTAAAGATAAACCTCACAATCTCTTGAAACCCACAAGAGATTACCACACACTCCTTGAGTTCTACAAGGAATGAAACACCTTCCTTGAATCACACAAGGAATGAAACAACACCTCCTCTGAACAGCCTCAGAGGATGATTATAATCAAAATAGATATCACTTGGAGTGAAGATTTCAAACTGTAGCACCTGCTCTACTCAGAGTTTCCTCAAGATAAAAGATTAAAGCACAGAAAAATATTCTCTCTTTTCAAAACAAATTTCGTGGCTCAAGATGCTCAGAGAAAAATTGTAAAGCTTTTCAGAAAAAATGTTGCTTAGAATGTTTCAGTTAGGTGTGTTTTGAAAAACCCTGATTTGCTTCTTAAATAGACCAATATTCCAAATAGAATAAAATCTTTATTTTTAATTCGAAATCATATGTTTTACTTTTTCAGAGCCTCACAACGTTCACAAAATAAAAATCAGATATTCCTTTAATTGTTGGAGGATTTTTCGCAACGTTAATTTTTCAAAAAATCTCTGAGCATAATCGATTATGTTATGGACATAATCGATTATTGCCGCAAGCAATACATTTTTAAGATTCACATAATCGATTACATAATCGATTATTGCCGCATGCTGTTTATTTTCAAAATCCCATAATCGATTATTGCTGCATGCTATATATTTTCAAAATCTCATAATCGATTACATAATCGATTATTGCCGAATGCTATTTATTTTCAGAATCCCATAATCGATTACATAATCGATTATTCCAGTGTTTTATAGCTTTTCGAAAAGCAGTTTTCTTGAGAGATCACTCTAAGCTAAGTGATGATTACCTTTTGATAGCATTCACTCCCAACTATAAACTAAGTCTTCTATGTCTTTGAGCTTGCTTCCAACTTGAGTTTTCTTGATGTCCTGATTCATAAGTTTCTTGATCATTATTAAAATACTTGAATTCTTGTGTAGTGTTGTCCAATCTTCAAAGAGTGGTAACAATCTCCCCCTTTTTGATGATGATCAAGAAAAACATAATTGTCCTTGTGTGTTGAGACTAATCCAGAAACTTTCAACAATATTAGTATAAGTAATTATAAAAACTCCCCCTGCTTATGATATAATTCAACAGTAAAAATATAAGCCGATCAACACATAAGCAAAATTAATTTTAATTCAACACACATAAACATCAGAAAATTCTCCCCGTTTTTACTAGATCATTATTAAAAAGATACAAAATGCAACTCAAGACCTAAAAAGCTAACAGCTAACTCTAAACGTCATCATCATTGTCAATATTCCAGATAATCGATTTATAAGCGCAAACAATTTTCACAACAAGGTATTTCCATAAAAAATTCCTAATTCTCTCCTTAGTTCTAGGAATCTATCTCTAGGTAAAGGCTTAGTGAAAATATCAGCTAATTGATTTTTAGTATCAATATATTCAATTATGCAATCTCCTTTAACTATATGATCTCTTATGAAATGGTGCCTTATTTCTATATGCTTAGTCCTATAATGCATGATAGGGTTCCTAGTAAGGTTTATGGCACTAGTACTATCACACTTCAAGGGTATGTGATCTAGATAAATATTAAAATCCTCTAATTGATGCTTCATCCACAAAATTTGTGCACAACAACTACCTGCTGCTATATATTCAGCTTTTGTGGTGGATAGAGCTACACATGCTTGCTTCTTAGAGTGCCATGAAACTAGGGAACATCCTAATAAATGACATGTGCCACTAGTGCTTTTTCTATCTATCTTACATCCTCCATAATCTGAATCAGAATAACCTATTAAACTAGGGGAAGATCCTGAGGGGTACCAAAGTCCAAAATTCCTAGTTCCATTTAAATATTTTAGAATTCTTTTAATAGCAACTAGATGTGATTCTTTTGGTGATGATTGAAATCTAGCACACACACAGACACTTTGCATTATATCTGGTCTACTAGCAGTAAGATAGAGCAAGGAACCAATCATACCTCTATATTTGGTTTGGTCAACCATCTTACCTTTTTCATCATGATCCAGATAGCATGATGTAGCCATTGGAGTAGCTGCTTCCTTTGAGTTTTCAAGTTCAAATTTCTTTAGAATTTCTAGACAATACTTGGATTGGGAGATGAAGATTCCTTCCTTCAGTTGTTTGATTTGTAGTCCAAGAAAGAACGTTAGCTCCCCCATCATTGACATTTCAAATTCTCCCTGCATAAGCTTGGCAAACTCTTGACAAAGATCATTGTTAGTAGATCCAAAAATTATATCATCAACATATATTTGTACAATAATAATATGTTTATGAGATTCTTTTATGAATAGAGTAGGATCTACTTTACCTCTTCTATAATTTTGACTTAACAGAAAACTACTAAGTCTTTCATACCATGATCTTGGTGCTTGTTTAAGTCCATAGAGAGCTTTCTTCAGCTTGTAAACATGATTGGGATGTTGATAGTCTTCAAATCTAGGGGGTTGGCAAACATAGACTTCTTCTTTTATGTAACCATTTAGGAAAGCACTCTTCACATCCATTTGGAATAACTTGAATTTCATTATTGAAGCGTATGCGAGCAGTATCCTTATTGCTTCAATTCTTGCAACAGGGGCATATGTCTCATCATAATCTATGTCTTCTTCTTGACTATATCCTTTGGCTACAAGTCTTGCTTTATTCTTGGTTATATTTCCATTTTCATCAAGCTTGTTTCTAAACACCCATTTGGCTCCAATAACTTGTAGGGAGTCTGTTCTTGGCACAAGATCCCATACTTCATTCCTTTTGAATTGATTTAGCTCTTCTTGCATGGCATTTACCCAATATTCATCCTTTAAGGCTTCATCAATGCTTTTTGGTTCAACTTGAGAGACAAAAGCTACATTCATACAAAAGTTGTTCAATTTGCTTCTTGTGGTAATTCTTTGATCAATGCTTCCTATTATGTTGTCCATTGATAATCCTCTTGGCGTTCTCCATTCTCTTGGAAGATCATCCACAGTTTGATGTTCATTTATGGAAAGATCTTCTAGGCTTGGAGTGAGATCTTCTATGTTGTTTTCACTGGATGATTTTTGTATTGGATCTTCTTCCTGAGATTTTTCCACTTTTGCTTTCTCTTCTTCTGTATCTATTAATTCCTTTGTTGACTCAAGAGGGTTTTCCTCAAGGTCCAATTGTTCATCAAATGTTACATGTATAGATTCTTCTACATGCAATTTTCTCCTATTAAAAATTCTATATGCTTTACTAGACAAAGAATAACCCAAGAATATGCCTTAATCAGCTTTTGAGTCAAATTTACCAAGATTATCCTTTCCATTATTTAAAACATAACATTTACATCCAAAAACTTTCAAATGAGAAATATTTGGTTTTCTACCCTTAAATAATTCATAAGGAGTAAGTTTCAAAATAGGTCTTATTAAAATTCTATTTAAAACATAACATGTTGTAGACACAGCATCAGCCCAAAAGTATTTAGGAAGATTGTTCATTTAACATTGTTCTAGCAAGTTCTTCCAAAGATCGATTCTTTCTTTCTACTACTCCATTTTGTTGGGGTATCCTAGGTGAAGAAAAATTATGTGATATTCCCAATTCAATACAAAAGTTTTCAAAGGATTCATTTTGAAATTCTCCACCATGATCACTTCTTAAAAATTTGATTTTATGCAAGCGTA
>BDMB01000040.1:1604658-1646887 GCA_016859785.1 Macrotyloma uniflorum
CCAATTGTTCATCAAATGTTACATGTATAGATTCTTCTACATGCAATTTTCTCCTATTAAAAATTCTATATGCTTTACTAGACAAAGAATAACCCAAGAATATGCCTTAATCAGCTTTTGAGTCAAATTTACCAAGATTATCCTTTCCATTATTTAAAACATAACATTTACATCCAAAAACTTTCAAATGAGAAATATTTGGTTTTCTACCCTTAAATAATTCATAAGGAGTAAGTTTCAAAATAGGTCTTATTAAAATTCTATTTAAAACATAACATGTTGTAGACACAGCATCAGCCCAAAAGTATTTAGGAAGATTGTTCATTTAACATTGTTCTAGCAAGTTCTTCCAAAGATCGATTCTTTCTTTCTACTACTCCATTTTGTTGGGGTATCCTAGGTGAAGAAAAATTATGTGATATTCCCAATTCAATACAAAAGTTTTCAAAGGATTCATTTTGAAATTCTCCACCATGATCACTTCTTAAAAATTTGATTTTTAAATCTTTTTCCTTTTCAATAGTATTGGCAAATTTTCTAAAAGTTTCGAAAGCATTACTCTTGTGTGATAAAAAGAATGTCCATGTGTATCTAGAGTAGTCATCAACTATAACAAGAGCATAGTAATTACCACCAATACTTCTAGTCCGTGAGGGACCAAATAAATCCATGTGTAGCATCTCTAAAGGTTTGGTAGTAGAAATAATGTTTTTACTTTTAAAAGGAACTTTAGTTTGTTTACCCTTTTGACATGCTACACAAATTTTATCTTTCACAAAATTTAATTTTGGTAAACCAATTACTAGCTCTTTAGCAATGAGTCTACTTAGATGATGCATATGTATGTGTGCAACCCTTTTATGCCATAACCAAGGATTTTCTTCCTTTGCTACTAAGCAAGGGATGTTTCTAGATGCAACATTGATAAGATCAATAACATAAATATTATTTAGTCTAGTACCTTTTAGAGCGACTTCATTTGAATCTTTTTGTAGTATTTGGCAGTGGCTTGATTCAAATATTATCTTCAATCCTTTGTCACACAATTGACTGATGCTCAATAGATTGTGCTTTAACCCTTCTACAAGGAGGACATCATGGATCACACAGTTCTCAGTGATACCTATGTCTCCAGGGCCAAGAATCTTCCCTTTGTTGTTATCACCATAGGTCACAAAACCTTGGTTCTTCATTTTGAGATTCTGAAATTTATTCTTGTCTCCTGTCATGTGTCTTGAGCATCCACTGTCTAGGTACCATAGCACTTTTCTTTCCTTGGAGGTAATCTGCAACACAAACATATAGATTTAGGTCCCCTTTATTATTTTGGGTCCTTAGGGGTTAGTGTATACATTCTTAGTTATTCTAGCCATTTTAAAATATTAATCATAATGATTAATTCTTTACACGAACCCAAACAAATTTTCCTGAGGGAACACCTACATGTTTTATTAAACATTTATTTACTGTATGACCATGTTTCATTCTGTAAAAACATTTTGTTCTAGAAAAAGTAGGTTTATGGATTTGAGAATCGTTCACAAAAGATTTTTGAAAACTTGTTTGTTTAGATTCTTTTACAAAAATGGTCTTTTGTTTTTCTAAACTTTTTCTAGGGATAAAACCAAGTCCAACTTTACAAGAACTTTCTTTTTGAGAATTTAAAATTGTATCAAGATTTACACTTGATTTGGAAAACTTTGAAATTACATTTTCAAGACTAGAAATTTTGTTTCCAAGAATTTCACAATTTTCACAAATTTTATTTTTTGAAATTGTTTCTAAGTTTTCTAAGTTTGATTTCAAAATTTCTTTTTCCTTTTCAGCATCTTGTAATTTATTTTCCAAGATTTTAAAGTTATTTTTCAAAGAAGAATGTTTTCTATTTAAAGTGTCAAAGTTTTTGAAATAGTTCTTGAAATGCATCATGTAAATCATCGTAATCTTCGGAATTACTTACCCGTGATGATGTTTCAAAATCTTCATTTGTCATTAAGCAAAGATTTGCTTCATCTTATTCTTCACTTTCAGTAGCACTACTTTCTGAAGTGGTTGATGCATTATCTTCCCAGGCTATATAGGCCTTCTTTTTCTTTCTAAACATCTTCTTACCCTTCTTCTTTTCTTTTTCATCTTTCTTTGAAAAAGGGCATTCGGATTTGATGTGGCCCACTCTATTGCATCCAAAACACTTGAAGTTTTAAGAAGGATTGCTTTTCTCCTTCTTTTGATTTTGACTTTTCTGGTTCTTTAGAAACCTGGAAAACCTTTTTACTAACAAAGAAAAATCATCATTAGTGTTCTCACCTTCGTTTTCATCATCAGATTCTTCTACTTTGAATGCGAGAGTTTTCTTTTTGTAGTTCTCCTTTCCATTCTTTAGTCTCTGAAGCTCATGTTCTATGAGTTTTCCAAATAAGGTAGCCACATCCATCTTTGTAAGGTCTCTTGATTCAGTAATTCCTGTGACCTTTGGCTGCCAATTTCTGTCCAGGGACTTTAGGATTTTTGTGTTAAGCTCTTCCTTATCAAAGCTTCTTCCCAAGGCTTCCAAGTGATTTACTATATGTGTAAATCTTGTTTGAAAGTCTCCGATGCTTTCATTTGATACCATGGTCAAAAGCTCATATTCTTGTGTCAAGGTGTTTTTCCTAGCACGCTTGACTTCTTCTGTGCCTTCATGTGTGACTTCTAGTGTGTCCCACATTTCTTTGGCAGTTTTGCACCTGAAAATCCTGTAAAATTCATTTAATGTTAGTACGGAAACAATAGCATTTCTTGCCTTTACATCATATTGAGCCCTTTTGTTTTCATCTGGTGTCCACTATAGAAATTGCTTTGGTGCAGGTCCTTCAGCTAGCATAATTGTTGGTATGAACGGACCGTTTTGCACTGCATCCCAAACTCCATAATCAATGATTTGAAGAAAGATCTCCATTCTTGCTTTCCAGAACGGATAGTTGTCTCCTTCAAAGAGTGGTGGTCGGTTGATTGATGCTCCTTCCCTGTAAATTTGATTCTGCATAGACATCGTAACAGATCTTTTAGAAATACCTTATCAGACCTGGCTCTGATACCACTTGTTACCAAGTAGCATCAAGAGGGGGGTGAATTGATGGTATAAAAATTAAAACTTTAGCGTTTATTAAATTCAAATTTTAACCCTCTTGATTTATTTAGTTTAGCAGATATATTATAAAGTGCAACGGAAAAATTAAGAGATAAGGGAAAGAGAAAGATAACACCAGAGATTTATACTGGTTCGGGTTAAACCTTTAACCCTACGTCCAGTTCCCAATCACCTCAACCTGAGATGATCCCACACTCTTATATCTTTAATTTATCAGAATTTTTACAACCACTAATCACAAGTGAAACATGCAAAAATACAAAATTAAAGATAAACCTCATAATCTCTTGAAACCCACAAGAGATTACCACACACTCCTTGAGTTCTACAAGGAATGAAACACCTTCCTTGAATCACACAAGGAATGAAACAACACCTCCTCTGAACAGCCTCAGAGGATGATTATAATCAAAATAGATATCACCTAGAGTGAAGATTTCAAACTGTAGCACCTGCTCTACTCAGAGTTTCCTCAAGATAAAAGATTAAAGCACAGAAAAATATTCTCTCTTTTCAAAACAAATTTCGTGGTTCAAGATGCTCAGAGAAAAAGTGTAAAGCTTTTCAGAAAGAATGTTGCTTAGAATGTTTCAGTCAGGTGTGTTTTGAAAAACCCTGATTTGCTTCTTAAATAGACCAATATTCCAAATAGAATAAAATATTTATTTTTAATTCGAAATCATATGTTTTACTTTTTCAGAGCCTCACAACGTTCACAAAATAAAAATCAGATATTCCTTTAATTGTTGGAGGATTTTTCGCAACGTTAATTTTTCAAAAAATCTCCGAGCATAATCGATTATGTTATGGACATAATCGATTATTGCCGCAAGTAATACATTTTTAAGATTCACATAATCGATTACATAATAGATTATTGCCGCATGCTGTTTATTTTCAAAATCCCATAATCGATTACATAATCGATTATTGCCGCAGGTAATACATTTTTAAGATTCACATAATCGATTACATAATAGATTATTGCCGCATGCTGTTTATTTTCAAAATCCCATAATCGATTACATAATCGATTATTCCAGTGTTTTATAGCTTTTCGAAAAGCAGTTTTCTTGAGAGATCACTCTGAGCTAAGTGATGATTTCCTTTTGATATCATTCACTCCCAACTATAAACTAAGTCTTATATGTCTTTGAGCTTGCTTCCAACTTGAGTTTTCTTGATGTCCTGATTCATAAGTTTCTTGATCATTATTAAAATACTTGAATTCTTGTGTAGTGTTGTCCAATCTTCAAAGAGTGGTAACAAACCCGAAGACCCTTGAGTTGGACCGGGAATGTGGCGGCTCTTCTTAGAAGGCCTCGACTCTTCTTGACCTTTCTTCTCTTTCCTCTTATGCTATTGATGTTAGACTTGGACTAAGTCAGAAGCAACCTCCAAATCAACCACAGGAGGTTGGTTGGTAGTAGGTGACAGGCTAACAACCGAAGGGTTGTTAGCCAACGCCCTTTAGGTTGCATCAACCAAACGGTCTCGCATCTCTTTGAACACGTTCCTCGGCATCCCTAGTACTTCAGCCAATACTCCTGCAAAACACACAAAATTCAACAAAGTTAAAACCCTTAAAATAGATAACACATATAAAGTTATTCATACCAGAAACATTGGTAGGGCGCTCACCATAAAAAAAGTGAGGCCTCTTGGCTTCCTGAATTTTGATATTCAGAAAGCCCCCCTTGAAATTCTTGTAGCTCGTAGTGAAGGCCTTGAAGAGGACATTGGCCGGCTGACTTACGAAAGAAACCCAACTCACCAAATCTCTTCCCCAAGTGCAGAAATGGTGTAAGAAGAGACTGGGAGTGGGAATAATGCGTAGTGCTCGACATAACATCCGAAATGCTTACAAAACAACCCAATTGTTTAGATGTAGTTGGGTGGGGGCCACATTGAGGTTATATAACACGCCCATAGTAAAATAATCAAAGGACTCCTTGACACGGAGATCCGTTAAGAAGCAGGCGTGCATGTAGAAGAAATCCTTTATCGGACCCTTCTCGACCATGACAAATGTGCTCGACAGGCCCACACCTCTAAGCACTTATAACATCTCCCCCATACCCTTCCTCTAGCAAGTGTTGCTCTTGGATGAACTCGACCACTTATTTTGGCCAAGTAAATTGGGAGAAATACTACTTAACTCCCGGATCCACCCACTCATAACCAATGAGGGGGGTATGCACTGGCTGAGCCCATTCCTCCCGCTCGCGTGCGTCTATTTCTATTGAGTTGTCCTCGGCATTACTAACTTCTCTCACAAGAGAACCCCCATGGCTTGATTCCCCAACCGGGTTGTTGTTAGTAGGTTGTTCCCCAAACACTTCATAAATTGATATGTTGGACATGCCGACTGAAGACTCTAAAGCTCCTTCGTCTATCTTGCCCGACCACTGCTTCCTAGAGCTCCTAGACTTAGAAGAAGAAGACGAAGACATACTAGAGTAAAAGTGAGTAGAAGAGAATAGGAAAGCTTAGAAATTACAAGTAATTTCTTCTGAGAACTAGGCACCTCCTTTATAATCAACCCGGGAAGATGAACCATTTTCCAATCATGATAACAACTGATCAGGTAACTGCCTCAAGTCCTGAGCATAATTGCATGTGCAACTCTTTAGCTCTCCATCCAGAAGGCGCTACGTGTAACAAACAAAGGAAGTTATTAAGTTTCCCACTTGGCTTTCCCGCTCACTTCCCACGAAGTTTTCAAACCATAGTATTTGAATCTAACTAAGTTTGAGTTAAGCAGACAAATAGTTATGTTATCCCTAACAGCTTCTATAACTAGGGGACCTTGTGTACCAGATAGGTATCGACTATCCTTATAGCTACTTGGAACCCTCCGGTCCAAGGCCACTTCTGTGATGTTGTCGGCCTAGACCGACAACATCTCGGCCAGCCCACAGGCCCACTGATTCGTGGGCCCATCTTCAGTTACAATAACAGAATCCCAACACTTACCATGAATCTCGCCTAAAAGATAGGTTTAGTTACCATGGTCCTAGGTAATCAATTATTTTTATCATATTATAAATAGTGAATTAGGGGACTAGGTAAAGCATCTACCTATCCATCTCTCAATCATATTTCATCCTACTTATACTCAGTACTAATTTGAGTGTCAGAGTGTAATTGTAGGTACCCCCACCATTTCGTCCTACCTAATCAAGAAGTTTAAGAGACTTAAAACTTAGGAGACACCTCGAGAATTATCCAGTCCTTGTAACTACAGTTTGTGCTTCAAATCCCCCAAATTATTATCACTAAAGATTGCTTTGAGGTCTCATCAAAATATGCATTTTTGATGCACTTCTCATTATATTTATCTATTTAGGGGACTGAGTTTTTTTGTTTTTTTTTAAGATTCATGCTACACATTGATTTTATTATTAGATTCAAACTTTATATATAATATTTTTTTAATAATACAATAACTAACTTCAATGAATTTGAAGAATATAATAAATGTAAAATTTTTTATAAAAGAAAGAATTTTGAGAATTTTATTTCATATAGAACGGAATATAGAGAAGGAATTTCTATAACATAGAGAAGGAATTTCTACACTTTTAAATTCATTAACTGCCCCAACTACTAACAATATTTATTTATATAATTAGTTAATTAATTATAATGAATTGTATTTATTAACTACCCCCAACTTCTAACAATATTTATTTATATAATTAATTATATAATTAATTAATTAATTAATTATAGTGAATTGTAGTTAACTTTCATTAAATTTTTGCTAACTAATTAACTAACTTTAACTTATAAAAATATGGAAGTCTCTTAAGTAAATTATAGTGATATACTAAGTTACGTCCTTAGATTATTAGTTTCACTATTTGATCAAAATCTTAGTCATAACTTGTTTTTTTGTTTTAACAAAAATTCTATTCAAAAATGACTTCTAAATAATATTAGTAATATGGTTGGAAAATGAATTTGGGTCATCACATTTTCTAGTCAAGAAACTTTGAGACAGAGTGGACACTAGACGTGCTTTTTTTTTAAAGTTTTTTTTATATGTACAGAGTTCTTTTAGTAAGTTAACATACTTTGAAATCTGCTTAAAGTATCTAGCAAGTATTGATAAAGCTTAAACTTTCTAGCTGTTAATAACTTAAAAGAAAAAGGTAATGGAACCTGTGGCTATAGATCTTGTTCATCTTTTTCTTTATCCAGAATAACATCTTGAGGGAAGGGCTAAAAATATTGACCTTCGCTGAAGTTCTCTCCCACTTCGAACTATAATAACATTGACATTCCTTTTTGGATTAATTAAAGGTTGAGATGGAAGTGTATTGGACCCTTATTACTACATAATATTAATTGTTGTTTCAAGTTGTCCAATCTGAGTTTGCATATCCTGGATGGTAGCTGATTTTGCTTAAATTGCATAGTGTTTGTGGTCATCTGCTTCATCAAATCCTCCAATGAAGGGCCTGCACTGTCTTGCACTGGTGGCTATTGAGGAGGTTCCAAAGTTGCATTTTCAGCTGCTGGTTACCTTAATAGAAGGGACTGATATTTCTACTTATACATGTTTTGGCTTTGAGGTTTTTGATATTTTATTTATGCTACTAAGGGGGTCCATACCTTAGTTTTGGGTGATCTTTCAGTCTATCTATCTTTCGATCTATCTATTCGTCCATCTATTTGTCCATCTATCTATCGATCCATCTATTCGACCATCTATCTATCAATGCATCTAACTGTCCATCTATCCATTGATACATCTATCTGTCCATCTATCCATTCTTCAATCTATCGATCTATCTATCCATCAGTCTATCTATTGATCCATCTATTCGTAAATCTATCCGTCCATCTATATATTGATCCATCTATCCATCCATCCATCTATTTGTCCATCTATATATATCGATCAATCTATCTGTCTATCTATCCATCCATCTATCTATCGTTCCATCAACTTATCGATTGATCTTTCTGTCCATCAATCTACCAATCCATTTATTCGTCCATCTATCGATCCATCTATCAATACATCTTTCTGTTCATTTATCTATCAATTCGTCTATCTGTCCAACTATCTAATGATCCATCTATTCGTTCATCTATCTGTCCTTCTATGTATCGTTACATCTATTTGTCCATCTATCTATCGATCCGTCTATCAATCCATTAATTCATCGGTCTATCTATAAATCTAGTTATCCATCCATCTATCTATTGACTCATCCATTTATCAATCCATCTATCTGTTCATGTATCCATCCATCTATTTGTCGATCCATCTATCGAATCCATCTATCTATCTATCTATCAATCCATCCATCCGTCCAACTATCTATCAATCCATCTATCCATGCATCTATCTAACGATCCATCTATCCATCCATCTATCTAGCGATCAACTATCCGCACATCTATCCGTCCATCTATTTATCAATCCATCTATTTGTCCACCCATCCTTCCATCTACCTATTGATCCATCTAATCGTCCACCTATATGTCCATCTATCTATCGATTCATCCATCCGTCCATCTACCTATTAATCTATCTATCAATCCACCTATCTGTACATCTATCCATGCATTTGTCTATCGATCCATCTACTTGTCCATCTACCCCTACATATATTTATAGATCCATCTATCCATCCTTCTATCTATTGATCCATCAACTTGTCCATCTATTTGTCTATCTATCTTTCGATCCATCTATTTGTCCTCCCATCTATCTTTCGATCCATCTATCTGTCCATCCATCTATCTTTCGATCCATCTATCCGTCTATCTATCTTTCGATCCATCTATTCGTCTATCTATCTATCGATTCATCTATCCATCCATCTATACATTAATCTATCTATCGATCCATCTATCTGATCATCTATACATCCATGTATTTATCAATATATCTATCCATCGATCCATCTATCTATCCATAAATCTGTCCATCTACTTATTGATTTGTCTAACTATCCATATATCTATCGATCCATCTATGTGTTCATCTATCTATCCATCCATTTATCAATCCATCTATCGATCCGTCTATTTGTCCATCTATTCGTCCATCTATTTGTCTACCTATCTATTGATCCATCTATCCATCCATCAATCTATCAAACCATCTATATGCTCATTTATCTATTGATTGATCTATCCATCCATCTATCTCTCGATCCTTCTATCCGTCCATCTAAATATCGATCCTTCTATTTGTCCATCTATCCATCCGTACTTCTATCCATCCATCTATCTATCATCAATCTATCCATCTTTCTCTTGATCCATCTATCTATCATTCTATCATCGATCCATCTATCCATTCATCTATTTATCGATCCATATATCTATCGATCCATCTATCTGTCCATCTATCTATCATCTATCCTTCCATCTATCTATCGATCCATCTATCCATCCATTTATCTATCCATCAGTTCATCTATCTATCTATCAATCCATTTATCTATCTATCAATCCATCTATCCATCCATCTTTCAATTGATCTATCTATTCATCCATCTATCCGTCCATCTATCTATTCGTACATCAATCTGTCAATCTATCTATCCATCTATCTATCCGTCCATTTATCTATCGATGCATCTTTTTGTCCATATATTTGTCCCTCTATCTATCAATCCATCTATTTGTCCATTTATCCATCCATCTTTCAATCCATTTAGCTATCGATCCATTTAATCGTTTATCTATCCATCCATCTATATAAAAATCCATCTATTTGACCATCTATCTATCGATCCAACTATCTCTCCATCTACCAATCAATCCATTTATTTGTCCATCTACATATCGATCCATTTATCCGTCCATTTATTCATCTGTCTATTTGTCAATCTATCTATCGATCCATTTATCTATCGATCCATCTATTCATCCATCTATCTATCGATCCATCTATTCGTCCATCTATCTATCGATCTATTTATTCGTCTATCTATTTGTCTCATCTACCTATTGATATATCTATCCGCCCATCTATTTGTCCATTTATCTCTTGAACTATCTATACTTCCATCTATCCATCCATCAATCCATCCATCTATCTATCGATCCATCTATCCTTCCATCTACCTATCCATTTGTCTATTGATCAATCTATTTGTATTTCTATTTGTCCATATATCCGTCCATCTATCTATTGATCCATCTATCCGTCCATCTATCTATTGATCCATCTATTTATCGATCCATCTATTTGTACATTTATCTATCAATCGATCTATCTGTCCATCTATCTCTCGATCCACCTATCCATCCATTTGTCCATCTATCCATCCTTCTATTCATCCATGTATCTATCAATCCATCGATCCATCAATCTATTTGTCTATCTAGCTATCGACCATCTCTTCGTCCATCTATCTATTGATCCATCAATTCGTCCATCCATCTGTCCATCCGTCCATCCATATATTGTTGAATCCATCTGCCCATTTATTTATCTATCTATCCTTCCATTTATTTGTCCATTTTTCTATCGATCCATCTATCTGCCATCTATCTATCGATCCATGTATCTGTCCATCTATCTATCACACCATCTATCCATCCATCTATCTATCGTTCCATCTATCCGTCTATCTATATATCAATCCATCTATCTGTCCATCTATCTATCTATCGATCCATCTATCCGCCCATTTATTCGTTCATATATCTATCGATCCATCTATTTGTTTATCTATATATTGATCCATCTATTCGTCCAACTATCGATCGATCCATCTATGCGTTCATCTTTTTATCGATCTATCTATCCTTCTATCTATCAACTGATCCATCCCTGTCATCTATCTTCGATCCATCTATTCGTCCATTCGTCTATCGGTTCATCTATCCGTCCATCTATCTATCCGTCCATATATTATATCGATCCATCTATCCATCCATTTATTTATAGATCCATCTATTCGTCCATTTATATATCAATCCATCAATCTATCCGTCTATCTAGGTATTGGTTCATCTATCCATCCATCTATTCGTGCATCTATCTATCGATCAATCCATCTATCCATCTATATTTCCATCCATCTATCCATCAATCTAACGATCCATCTATGTATCAATCCCTTTAACCATTTATCTATCTATCCATCAATCTATTGATCCATCTATTTATTCATTTATCTATCGATCCATATATCTGTCCATCTATCTAGTGGTCCCTCTATTCATCCATATATGTATCGATCCATCTATCTCATCTATGAATCGATCTATCTATCTATTTATCCATCTATCCTCATCTATCTACCGATCCATCTATTTGTCTATCTATCTGTTCATCTATCTATTAATCCATCTATCCATTTATCTATCTCCATCTATCTATTCGTCTATCTATTTATCAATGCATATATCTATCCACCTATTTATCGATCCATCTATCTGTCTATCTATTTATTGATCCATCTACCTATCGATCTATATATCTATCTATCAATTAATCTATATAGTATTTTTTCTAAAACATTTAACTAATACTTTTTAAAATATATATTTACTTTTTTTTAATAAAATTTAGGAAAAAAGTATAAATTTAAACAAAATAATATTAAAAGATAAATATTATTAGAGTATTTAATTTTCCACGTATATATTTACCATTTTTCTTATTTTTATTACCTTATTCGAGTAAAATATCTATGTAATTAATTAGAGAAATTCAAAATATATGAAGTTTCAAAATAATATTAAAAGATAAATATTATTAGAGTATTTAATTTTTATGTATATATTTACCATTTTTCTTATATTTATTACTTATTCAGGTAAAATATCTCTGTAATTAATTAGAGAAATTCAAAATATATGAAATAAGTTTCAC
This sequence comes from Macrotyloma uniflorum, assembly GCA_016859785.1. NCBI lineage: Eukaryota > Viridiplantae > Streptophyta > Magnoliopsida > Fabales > Fabaceae > Macrotyloma > Macrotyloma uniflorum. The sequence goes on from BDMB01000040.1 coordinate 1,616,644, forward strand.
TATTTGACTTTTTTATTCTCTTCTTAGTGTGGTTATTGAACTAAGTAAATACTTAGTCTTTAATTGTCATATTTTAATTAGATAATAATAAAAATAGTACCTACGTACTGTATTTAAAATTTTCCGAGAATTTTGTTATATATTGTTAAAAATTATAAATAAATTTAATTGTATATATTCCAGTTAAAATAATTGTTGCGTTTTCAGAATTCACATCCTGAATTCCATCTCTAAACCCTCGTCGCACTCTCTTTTCGCTCGCCTTCGCGTGCCGCCTCCTTGACACTGCGCTCTGCCTGCAACTTCCAGGCACAGGTTCGGGTTTTCTTCTTTTCGCCACTTTGCAGTTGTTGTTTGCAGTTTCCATTCCCACCCTAACAAAACCATCCTTTTCAATCCCTAACTAAGTGTTTGTTTAGATTTCATTGTTCTTTTATTTCTCTCAATTTAAATGATAACTAATCCTTTTATTTAATTCTGCAACCTTCTGCTAATCTGTTGTTGGCAACTATTTTCTGAAAGAGTTTTCATATTTTAATCTAGATATCAACGAATATTTATTTTCAAAAATATTGAAAAGACATTTTTTTGGTACGCTGGATGTGAAAAGTCACAATCATTAAACCTGGACTCAGACTATTGTTCTCCTTTGTCATGATTCCTGAATTATTTTTGTGGTGTTGTGAAGAGATTTTCATATCACTTTTAGGTACTTAAATATCCTATTTATGGTCCAAACAATTGTTTGATATGCAGGTGATGAAGAAGAAGAAAGCAGATGCAGAAAGCCAACATGAGGACTACAATGAATTTAAAGATGACAGTCAATACAAAAAGGAGGATAAGAAGAGGAAGAAGAAGAAACTCAGTGAAGAAAGCAAAAGTAAGGAGTATAATGAGGTTGAATGCAATGAAGGTGAAGATGATGCCCTAGGTAAGAAGAGGAAGAAGGAAAAACTGAGTAAAGAAAGCAAAAGTAAGGAATATAATGAGTTTGAAAGCAATGAAGGTGAAGATGATGCCCAAGGTACAAAGAGGAAGAAAAAAAAACTGAGTAAAGAAGGCAAAAGTAAGGAGTATAATGAGTTTGAAAGCAATGAAGGTGAAGATGATGCCCAAGGTACAAAGAGGAAGAAAAAAAAACTGAGTAAAGAAGGCAAAAGTAAGGAGTATAATGAGTTTGAAAGCAATGAAGGTGAAGATGATGCCCAAGGTAAGAAGAGGAAGAAGAAAAAACTGAGTAAAGAAAGCAAAAGTAACGAGTATAATGAGTTTGAAAGCAATGAAGGTGAAGATGATGCCCAAGGTAAGAAGAGGAAGAAGAAAAAACTGACTAAAGAAAGTGAAAGTAAGGAGTATAATGTGTTTGAAAAGAATGAAGGGCAAGATAATGTCCAAGGTAAGAAGAGGAAGAAGAAAAAACTTAGTGAAGAAAGCAAAAGTAAGGAGTATAATGAAAGCGATGAAGGTGAACATGACAGCCCTGGTAAGAAGATGGAGAAGAAGAAACTGAATGACAAAGGCAAAAATAAGGAAAATAGTAAGTTCAATGGCAAAGAAGGTGATTCACCTTTGGCTAGAGTCACTGAAGTTAATGATCAAAGCAAGAAGATGAAGACAAAGAAGAAAGCCAACGCAGATAATGGTGAATCTCCTAATCCTGCGCAAAGTGGATTATCCAAACCCAAACGGGTAACTTTTTCTGATCAAGTGGATGTTTGTTGTGATGGCTTAATCCGTGGGAAAAGGTTTACACCAGAAGAAGATGAGAAGATTAAATTGGCTGTTTTTTGTTATATAGAATCTCATGGTTTGGGAGATGAAGGTCTAGATATGGTTCTCCATTGCAAATCTCATCGTGAAGTTAGAAATTGTTGGAAGGAAATTGGAGCAGCCTTACCTGAGAGGCCATATATAAGTGTGTATACTCGTGCCCATGTCTTGTTTGAAAGGGATGAGAAGCGAAAGTGGACACCTGAAGAGTATGAATTTTTACAGAAGGTCTATGAACAACATGGATCTAATTGGATAACAGTAGCTGAAGCAATGGGCAAACATCGATATCATGTAAAGGATGCATGGCGTAGAATAAAATTAAAAAGCAATAGAAATAAAGGACGATGGACCCAAGAGGAATATCAAAATTTATTCGATTTAGTAAACCAGGACCTACGTGTGAGAGCTTCACAAGGTTATAGAAAATCAAGACATGGTATGTTGCGAGATAATATTGGTTGGGAGGCAATTGGTGACAAGTTGACCACTAGAAATGGCGTGCACTGCTGCCAAAAGTGGTATAGTAAATTAACATCACCTCTGGTTGCTAGTGGTGCATGGAGTGATACTGATGACTATCGCCTGGTAAATGCTTTAGTTACTTTGGATGCTTGCTGCATGGAGGAGGTAGATTGGGACGATCTGCTTGAGCATAGGCCTGGTGATGTATGTAGAAAACGGTGGAACCAAATGGTCCAATGTATTGGACAGCATGGGGGTAAGCCATTTGCTGAGCAGGTTGAAATTCTTGCAAAAAGATTTTGCCCCGAATTAGTAGAAGTAAGAGAGGCCTTTGATGCAAAACCTGTGGTATGTTGAAGTTACTATTTTTTAACTCAATGTATTTGTTTATGAATATGACGTTCGTGTGGGATCATCCAACACATCAGAAACTGGATTCTATATTGCAGTCTGAGGGTAGTTTATGGTAGTGTTTTCTTGTAGTGAATGTTACCCGTGTTCTTCTGTCCCTTTTATTCCTAGTTGCAAGTTATTTGAAAATGTTTTAATTAAAGTTAGTGTAAACGAAAGTCGATGCTACTTATAGCCTGTTGTTGGATTTTGATCTATTAGTCTTACTATTCCGTTGTGAACTTCATTTGGTGAAAAATAAAATCATTTGGGGGCATATTCGGTGGCTCAAGTAAAGGTTACTGGTGACGATAGTTATCCCATTTTTGATAGAGGTTGAACATGTTCTTGGCTAATTGTGCAGAATGTATAATTTATTGCATTTTTGGCTGAACAAGCGGGGCAAGATTTCCTTATTCTCAAATGGGCATTTCTTGCTCAATTAATCATATGTTAGAAAAATATATATGTTGTGATTTTATTCTGAACCATTTGAACAGAAGAATGAGTCGCTTTTGCATTGCGATGGGAAATTTTATGTGAATAATTAAATGCTCCTGTACCATTTGATTGTTATGCCCTTCACTTCTCTTCACTGCCATCCATTCTGTAGCCTCTTAATGTGCCCGTTTGGCACTTCAACTATGAAATTAACGAGTTATAATTTGGGAATGTATATGATAAAGAGTGCGTGTCTAGGGTGATAGTGGGTACCCTGTCATAAGGTTGTAATGTGATAAGCATGTAGTGGTTTATTAGTGTCGGCACTGCTACACAAACGAGATTACTGTAAATGTATTTGGTCACTCTGTTGATCTCAGAAATGTTAATTTAAATTGATGCTTATTTATGTAAAAGAAAAATTGAATAACCAACTTGGTGTTCACAAGGGTTGACTTAATCTTTATGAAAACAGCATCACTTGGGTTAAAATATAATTCCTTCATGAGACAATATGCAATTTCAATTTATTTTGAAGTTGTTTTGTTTAGTATTAAGACCAGTACTTAATTGATCCACAAAAATGTGTCTGTCATTTCAATTTCTGCAAATAATAAAATTGAAGATATTAAAAAATGTTATTTACTTTAGTCTAAATAACAAAAAGATATAACTAAGCGATAATTTAACATTTTTAAAGGCGAAAATGACAGTCTTCATGCTTTTGGAAACTAATTTGAATATTCAGATTTAGTATTGTAATGAAAACATCTCGTACGTAATCCTAGAAAGGAGAACAACTACTTTAATTGAATTTTGTTATTTTTGTAAAATTCCTATTTCAATGTAGTACACGATTTTTCTTCATTTAGTTAATTACTTAAATAATAAAATTCTGAGCTATGCAACATTGTTACAATAGAGTTAAAATGCAATATACCCATTCCAATGTAAATAAACTTCTTTGAACTTCCGCAACTATCTGATAGGATTACTCTCCTGTTCATGTTTGTGTTGGCATTAGATAGTATTCAATGATCTAAAACATCATAAAATTTGTACAAATACTAGCTTTTTAATTATTTACATAATGTATAATAAAGATGTAATGGACATGAATTTCCTAGCTTTCTAATTTTTTTTACTGAGCGTATAAAGTTGCTGGTAACACCCTTTTATTTATTTTTTTCTATTGTATTTAAATTTTCAATTTTCTTTAGCACCGAAATACGCCATCTTATAATTTCATTGTAATCCATAATGGGAAGTTTACAACTGAAAGAAAATAAAAACTAAAAAGCAGATAATCCCAATGAAGACTTCTCCGTATGCACAAGGCACGACCACTGGAAAATCAGTACTATTGCATAACTAACCGAAGACCTAGCTTTGGAAACAGAATACAGGTGTCTATTATTACATGTTAAGATGAACTAGTCAATTTCTCCAATATAAAGGATTCCAAGCGTGGATCTGCACGATAAGGAAGACCACTTCGTGCTCCTAGATCCCTGCACTTGGCACCTGCCTGAAGTGGCATTAAAATGAATAAGCTCTTGTATCTAACCCATTCCTTCGATGCTAAGGGTTCAGTTTGGAGTGATTTGTAGGCAAAAAAATATACTTTAGTTCCATAGATTCAATAAATTTGCATTTTCCTAATTGATGTACAAAATAAGGCATGCTATATACCACATTATATTTATATATGTGAGTGTGATGATACTTGAGTACAAGACCATACCACATTAGCAGCAAAGGATAGCATTGTCTCTGGTGTAAAGTTCGCACAGATAGCTGAAAATAAGCACAGAACAGATCTCATTAGTGTATTCAGAGGAAAACTTAAATACGGTTGTCATGATGTATAAACATAGTAGAAGTTTATATGGAAGTCGCACATTCTGATATCATGGCCTTGCCAAAGACCATAAAGAAAAGATAGAGCAAAGCTGTTGTATTTACCATAGATTACAGCCCCAATAAATGCATCCCCAGCACCAGTGGTATCAACGAGCTCTGATGGTGGAATACTCTCGGCTGTTCCAAGATATAACTTCCCACTAACTATTCCTATCCCCTCTGCCTTCAATTTTGCCACTGACTGGGTGAATTAAAGGGAAAAAAATATAACTAAAAGGTTGAATAAAATCCCAAATAAGCACGTAATTTTTTTTAAGTTACAATCCCTGTTCCTAGAACTTCAAGGATTCGAGTCACTTGGCTTTACTTTGAATGACTACAATATACTTTTATTTATCTGTAACACTCAAGTTAGCAGTTTACGCAATTAACTCAGAAAATAAAGAAATTAATATGTTCTAGATGTTAAGTTGAACATTGCAATTCGAAGTCTAAAACAAAGAATGACAGGGAATATTTAAAACACAAGTTGCTCAAACTTCCTTTGTATTGTTTTAAATGTATACAAAAATTGTCATAGCGGTTTAAAGGTTTCACAGTCTTCCATGTCAAAAATTGGCAAATGAATGTAGGGCTATTATATGTAGTCATCTATTCTGCGAAGTTTTCTGGCATGTCTATGATTTATTAATATTGCTAGAAATAAAAAAAATGAGTTTTAGAGGTTATTATCAGAACAGTTTGCAAAAAATGGCCAGCACATGTCAGAGGGTGAGACAATGCACTTCAGTGATATGAAATTGGTTCAAAGATAGTCCAATTAAGAGCTAGAGAAAGACCTCATATAGCATAAACACACCATTTATGCAAGTTGGACAGGACACTTCTATCACTGCTCAGACACTATTTAAAATCTTTTAACAAAAAAAATTGTACTTGTTCATGGCTAGTTAAATTATTGATAAATTCATCTAGGAAATTCTTAAGAAAATGTCAATAGAAATGATGCTCGATGTCCTTTCCTGCAAATTTTAGAATTTAGTCTGTCCCTGTGTCTGTATTAGTGTCCGAGCTTTACATCGAAGAAAAAATTGCAGAAGCCCGTACAAAATACATTAGTATATTACTGTAAATGGTTTTACAAAAAAGATAAGAACTAGCAACACTCTCTACTAGTATTAGTTAAAATTAATTGAAAAGGAGTGGGACTCATACAATTTTGTGATTTTTATTAAAATTTCAGCCAATAAGAAAGAGTGTGTTTAAAATAGTGTGTTGCTAACATTTCTCTGGGTGTTTGATATAATATAGCCCAACAACATCAATTGTTCTAAGTAGCCTACCCTACCCCAAACAGTGGCATAAATCTTGGTGTTAGACTTCTGCAATACCAAAATAGAGGAAAAGGAATTCTGGGTTTTGTTGACATTACTGATGATATGCAGGTTGGAGTGGATACACTCTTATTCCTTTTTAACTGCAATGATTCCAATAATCTGTCTACATCTACTTCTTCCATGGAAGGACCTGCTGCCAGAAAAGGCTCAATAAATGAAATTCTGTTTACATGAAAAACAAATCAAACATGCTGAGTTATATGCCCATTATCATCTATATGTACCATTAACACTTCTCTCCAGCATTATGCATCCATCTTTTCCCAAAGTTACAATCACAAATTTTATGTTGGGCAACATTAAAAGCATAGACACAAGTGCTTGTGGAATTGTTGATGCCTCTGTCCATGCCTGTCAGCAGAAAAGTGTACTTGTGTATTTAATGATGATTAAAAAAAATTCAACCCACAGAATAGAGTAAAAATAAGGTTTCAGTAAATAAATGGAAATATATGCATACTATAAAAAATAAAATAAAGTTGTAGCAACTAGAAAAGAAAAATGATATTTACCATTGGTATCAGGAAAGCAATGTCCCTTTCCCATCACAAAAATAATAGCTTACAGATTAGATAACTGAGATAACACCCGTGCTGATGTGCAAGTAAACATATTATAATATCAGCATGCCACACACAAAAGAAGAGAATAGTTTTTTCTTTTCTTGTGAAATAAAACAGCATATATTATACAAAGTAAATAATACATTTATTGATTGGCTGGAAACAAAAATGTGGATGGTTAAAATCAATTCAACATTTCTGAACAAGAAAAGAAGGTTGAAAAGAGAACCTCTAGTATTACACATTTGTTACATTTGTTGACAGCAATTTCAGAGACAAAATGCACTTACTTTCGGAAACTTGGCTGAGCATACAACATAATCAGCTAATTTTAGGAGATCGTCCAGCCCTTCCCTTGGCCTTTCTGCATCAATTAAGATGGGTATATTCTTTCTAACTGCCTGCACTGAAAAAATATAAAATTTTGTTTGCTTCCCTTCAGATCAAGCTCTCTTTGTTCATCCCCAACTTCCTTTACAAGCAGGGAAAAACAGATAAATTAAAGAGAAATGTGTAAACGCATACCAAGGAAAATTACATAAAAAGCTACTTGCAGTATTCACCAAACTAGTAAAATTATGCACATAAAAGCTCTATCTAAGGTTGGTTGGCTGGTTCCCCCTCCCATGCCCTTAAATTATCCCTTTTTAAGTTCAGAGTTGCAAATAAATTTATATATGATAACCTCTTGGGCAACAACTAGAGCAGTGTCAGGCAACCTCCCATCAAAATAAGCAATTTTGGCTCCATCCAATGCGGATACCAAACTTGATTTTGGCAGGTTGTCTGGTATCATTGGAGGATATCCTGGGGTGTGTATACAAGTACGGGTCTTCCTGAAAAATCACACTTAAAATGAGTCAAGTTACAATTAAAATTATCAACAGCCTCCCTGGGAGAAATGCTTAAAGATCTCAATTTATAATGAATAATGATAGGAAATAGTTTTTGCTGTATTCTTACAACTAATGAACAATTTTTCTGTCTCATTCATGCAGTGAAGGTTTGTTGAAACATGTGTAGGGTATTGTCAAGTGTCCAAATATGGAAAAACACAAGAAAATGGAGACATGTAAGTTATGGACAATAGACATGTAAACTGAAAATTTTGCAGCTTCAGTAATTTCTTTCTCTTTTTATTCTTCAATACTCTGTTATGGATAAACACTATGTCTACTATTTTATGTTAAGAACATTCAGACAACAGTGACCCCAATCTTGGCTAGGTCTACCCAAATTATGATCAGTCCCCCCCACCTCTTCGAATTTAGATCATGAATATAATCAGTACAGAAGTCAAGAAAGCGTAACCATATATGCAAGCCAATGACCATTACGTTTGGTTGTCAACAATAATATATGTAAATGGCGATGTTCCCTCCTTAGACACCTGCAAATAACAGGGAATACATCCACTGAAAAAGTATTAAAAAACTGTAGTTAGGGCAGATGACCTCTCAATTGTCTATTCTCACCCCCCCACTAACTGGCTTTAATTGCAAAATCCAAACCATCCTCAACAAAAGTAAATCCTTAATTTGTTTGTGCGCATTTAACCGAGAACACTAGAGGAAATTACGATTAGTAGTTAGAGGGGAGTGTAAAGAGAACATTGAGAGTATCAATAGCATTGAAATTAAAAAACGAATACATACATATACAAACACAACCAGGTGAAGAGTTACAAGAAGCTAATGACCATTTATCATGGAATCATAATATTGCTCATATACAATGACCTTAACAAAGATTACAAATTACAAACAGAACAGTCTTAAAAATTACCACTATAAAGGATGTATCTACACCATCAGCTCGTAGCTCGTCTAATATACCCCTGCCTTGACTGTCATCAGCAACCTAATGAGTGTCCCACCGTGTGTGTATCAATATCAAATTTAAACCATTACATATTATGAGATATCTTTCGTTACCAAAAAAAATATGCAGAGAGGGTCCTGAGTAAATAGTGTGCACTGAACCATTGATCATTTTAAATTCCATCAAACTACAAACTGATATGTATATTAACTTTGTTGACTTAAAAACAACTACCTTAAAAGTCATAGCTACAATGATTTCTGATTGATAGACCGCGAAATATTTTTTTATTCTAATAGTGCATAAAAATTAAACTTTTAGTTTATTTAAATAAATAAAAGCAACCTTGGAAATGAGCCTTGGGTTTAGGCCCAAGCGAGCAAGGCAGGTTAAGGCATTTCCAGCATTTCCACCTCCTTGAACCTGAGAAAAACCACCAAGAAATATGAGCACATCACAAAAGTATTCATGAAAAGTGAAAGATGTAGAAGAAGTACCTTCAAATTGGTGGTTCTGATTTTGTCATCTGGCTTAGGGTAAGCCGCAACGGTGGCCAAGAAATCGACAGACACCCCACCACATCCCACCTGCATATATACATACATACATGCATAAGTTTGTAAAGAATAAAGAAATAAACTCTCTAATTTTGTCTGCAATGGTTCAAATGGAATCAGAGAGAGAGCTTACAACGACGGCGTTTTGAGGATCGGAGGACATGGTGACCGTGCATCGAGACCTCCTCCTTCTCTTTGACCCAAACTGAGTAATTGAAACAAAAACCGAAGATTAGGAACAAATAATTAGAGAATTATCGAATAGAGAGAAAGAAAATGCGAGGGAGAGTGAGTTACATTGAGGAAATTGAGAAGTGGGTGAGGTTGAACGCCCAATGTGAAGGTTGAAGAAGCATTGGAAATAACAGTGCAGAGGTTCGACATGTTTTGGTTTGTGAGTGAGTGGTGGTGGCGCCAGATTGAACTAACTAGATCATCCTTTGCTTCAATTTCAACCTACCATTTTCATTTTTGTTTTTTTTTTCTTCAGATTTTGGCTTAAATAAAAATTTCATTTATGTATATATTTTTCGTATATTTATTATGCTGTTTTTATTTATTTATTTATGTTTTAGTTTTTATCATTTCTTACCATTTGTTTTTAATTGAATGATTTTTGTTACAAGAGGAAGTGATCGATCACATAAACTGAAATAATGATCCATGATATTTTTTTAACCTGTTTATTACTAATTTATTACTATTAAACATGTTAGTCATAATTATATATGTTTCAAATATAAACATATTTGAATTCATGATTTTTCACAAATGTACAATAATTAAGATATTAATATTATACATAATTAAGATATTAACCTTATACATGAGAACAAATTTGTGTTGACTTTTTTCAATTTACTTATCTTCGAACTTTAATTTTCTCTTATATAATTAATATCTATCAGATTGGTTACAATAGATTTTAATTTTAATTTAACTTCCCATAATTATCAATAGGTGCTTATAATTTTATTAAATTATATTTAGACCCATAATTTTATTTCACATTAATCACCTTATTTAATTAATTTATTTATTCTAATATAAGAAAGCCCATCAAGTAAGACTCATTACTGATACTATTCTATAAATAGATTATCAATATTAGATATGAATTACTATTCATTTTGTCATTATTATTTCTTTTATATTCCCATCAAATCTTATACTAACTTGAGTGTTGTATAATTAACATGTACACTCCTTATCAGGACCGAGAAGTAGACAGATTAACCATAAGAAAGAAGAGAAGCATCCAGAAAGAGGAAAGGACAAAAGAAGGAAGGTCATTTGAGGAGTGTTTTGTAGGAACATTTTGGCGTTGACTGTGGGGCTCAAACCGAGATCAGGGTCTTTACCAGGAATATGATAAGTGAAGAAGAGTTAAGGGGAGTACAAGAAGCTGAAGAGAGGATGGAGGCAAGAGGTGAAGGGGGAAGTGGAGAGAATAATGAAAAGCATTATTCACAACTAGGAGAACTTAAGAGGGAGCTCAGTGAGTTCAAGAAGCAAAGGTCGAGGAGATGGACGAGCTAAGGTAAGAGAATGCTCGTATGAAAAGAAAATTGGAAGAGAAGGAGGGTGTCTCCTCGCACACTGAGTTATCGGTTTAATCAAAACCGTCATGGTATCAGTTACCAGACCAACCCAAGAAGAAGTAAGTCATAGAGAGGAACGCATCGTGGGAGTGCTTTTGTCTCTTTAAGACCTGGAGGAGGACAGAGACATATGTTTATATATGGAATCATGGAAACCCCATTACCACCAGTGTGGAAAAACTTAACCATTGACAGATATGATGGGAGCACAAACCTAAATGAGCATATAGATGTGTATGTGACCCAGGTGAGCCTGCACACCATGGACGATGCAATATTCTGTAGAGTCTTCACTACTTCGAAAGGAGTAGCGTTGAGCTGGTTCACTAGACTACCACCACACTCCATAGATTATTTTAGCAGGCCACACCACTTAACATCGATTGCCTTGGTGAACATCAGGCAAGAGAAAAATGAGTCTTTAAGGGCATTTATGGAGAGATTCGAGAAGAAAAATGAGTCATGGGTCTTTGCATAAACTGGCTGAGAAATTGAATGGCGAAGCTTATATCGGGTCTAGTATTAGTTAAGTATATAAGCTTTCCAATGAGCCTCTGATATTCAGTGATGTCATTAACAGGTAGTCCTTGTTCGAAGAGAGCTTTGGTGTCTTTGACCATAGGTGTACTGCAAGGTTTGGCAACCAAAAGTCCATATTCAGCAAGCATGTCGAGGGCGTATTTTCTTTGGTGCATGTGAATTCCATCTAGTGATCGCACAATTTCAAAACCGAGGAAGAATCTTAATTCTCCAAGATCTTTGACTTTAAAAATTTCATCAAGAAACTTTGTGGTTTGCTGGATTTCGGTTTGTGAATTTCCTGCAAGAATGATATCATCTACGTACACAAGCAATGCAGTGAAAGTATCACAAGTTTTTTTAATAAAAAGGGAATGATCAAAAGGTGATTGAATGAAGCCAATGTCTTTGAGTGAGTTGGTTAATCTGGCAAACCATTGCCTGCTGGCTTGTTTTAAGCCATATAAAGATTTGAGCAATCTGCATACCTGGTTGGGTTTGCCAATAGATAATCCAGGGGGAGTGTCATATATACTTCTTCGTTTAACTCACCATGAAGAAAAGCATTGTTTACATCAAGTTGATGGAGATACCAGTTTTGTATAGATGTAATAGCAAGAAGCATCCTAACTGTGGTCAATTTTGCTACTGGAGAAAACGTGTCCAGATAATCTACTCCCTCCATCTGTGTATATCCTTTAGCCACCAGTCGGGCTTTGTGCCTCTCAATGCTCCCATCAGCTTTATATTTGGTTTTGTAAACCCATCTACAACTAATAGGTTTTTTACCTTTCGGCAGATCTGTTAGAACCCAGGTTTTATTCAACTCCAAAGCCTGTACTTCTTGTTTCATTGCTTCTTCCCAGACTGGGATTTTCTTTGCTTGATTATAGTCCTTTGGTTCCTCAGTTGTTGAAATAGCGAGTGCAAAGTGTGCTTGATCTGCAAGAAGTTTATTGTAATTCAAAAAGGAGGATATAGGATAGAGTACCTTATCATTCTTTATGCAGTTCTGAGAATTGACTCTGGTGCAGTCATGGGGGTTGACACAATTATTTATTTCATGATGGTAATCTCTTAGGAAAACAAGCGCTCTTCTAACCCTTGTAGATCTTCTAGTATTAATAGTATCTTCCTGTTCCTCTTATATTTGGTTGCTACAGTTAGTGTCTTCTACAATGTTGCTTTGAATAGGTATATCAGTTAGGTGATTAAAAGCATCATGTTGCTGTTCTTCCTCCACTTCCTCATTGACAGTATTATTTTTATTTTTGAGAGGAAAAACAGTTTCATAAAATTGTACATCTCTAGAAATGAATATTTCCCTAGTGTTAATATCCAACAGTATGTAGCCTTTTACTCCACTCTTAAAACCAAGAAAAATAGATTTTCTAGCTATAGGGTCAAACTTGGTTTTCTCTCAATGGTAGAAGCAAACACAAAGAGCCAAAGACTTTCATTTTTGAGAAGATCAGGTTCACTTCCAAACAATAGTTCATAAGGCGTTTTATTATTTATTACAGTAGAGGGAGTTCTGTTTATTAGATGAACAGCATGAGAAATCACATAGCACCAAAAACCACCAGAAATGTTAGATTGGAACATTAAGCTACGTGAAACATTCAGGATATGTTGATGTTTCCTTTCTACTATAGAATTTTGCTGGGGTGTCTCAATGCAAGTGGTTTGGTGAATTATACCAAATTTATTATAAAGATCAGTGTAAGAAAATTCTTGACCATTGTCTGATCTTATGGTTTTAATTTTCTTGTTAAACTGGTTGTGAACTAAGGTAACAAAGTTATCCATAGCATTTCTGGTTTCAAATTTATTCTTCATTAAAAAAATTCATGTGTATCTACTAAAATCATCCACAATAGTAAGAAAGTATCTAAAACCATGAATTGAGATTTCAGTAGAGGGACCCCATATATCAACATGTATGAGTTCAAAAATCTGTGAAGTTTTAGACTCACTCTATGTAAAAGGCAACCTATGTTGCTTAGCAAAATGACAAGAGTCACAAATTTTGTCTTTATCAAAATGTATGTAAGAAAACCTGCTGCTCAACTGCTGGAGAATCTTCTCTGATGGGTGTCCAAGTCTATGATGCCAAAGATCAATTTCTTTGTTTTGAAAGTACTCTCCATGGCTGCCAACAGTCACTGTATTGATGCATTTCTTTTCAGGAATACGCAAGTGATATAATCCATCTATGAGTTCAGCTTCTCCAATTGTCCTCATCGAGATTGGGTCCTATATTTGACAATTCTTGCAAAAAAATATCAGTTTACAGTTTATAGAATTAATGAGGCATTGTGCAGACATGAGATTAAAAGAGAAATTAGGAATGTAAAGAACATTATGCACATGCATTTCTTGGGAAAGTTTAATTGTTCCTGCGTGCTTGGCAGACACATAGGATCCATTAGGTAATTTAATTTGTATGGGTGCGATTTTTAAAAAATTACTAAAATGAGAAATATCATTAGACACATGGTCAGTGGCACCTGTGTCTATGATCCAAGATTTCACAGTATTATTACCTTCTTCCCGGTTTTTGGTCGTTGACTCACGAGTAAAACTGTTGATCTTATGATCAGAATTAGATTTTTGTAGAAGACTTAAAATCTGTTGCATTTGGTCTTGTGTAAATTGTTGAATTTCCTGGTTCATTTCCTGTTGAGCCTCACGCGGGTTTCCTTCTTGATGATTGTTGCTGACACACTCAGAGGCCAAGTGATTGATACTGTGATCACTTCTTTGCTTGAACCAAGGTGGGAACCCATGTTTGGAATAACATTCTTCCACGGTATGATTTAATTTGTGGCAAAAAGTACACTGCTTACCTTGATTTTTATTCTTTCCTTTGATCCCATTTCTCCAGTTGTAATTGGTGGATTTTCCCTACTGTCTCCAGTTAGTTTGTGCAGAATTGGCATATCCTTTTTCAATAGAATTGCCCCCGTTCAACTGTCGTTCTTGTTGGATAACAAGAGAAAAAGTGCGGTTGATATTAGGAAGAGGTTCCTGCATAAGTATTTGTGTCTTTACAGTGGTGTAAAGATCATTTAATCCTTTCAAGAAACAAATGATATACTCAGTCTCCTTATATTTGACAATGTTCTTTATCAGATCACATTTACATTTGATATCACAAGTGCAAACAGGATTCGGCCTCAAAGAATCCAATTCTTCCCACATGATCTTTAGGTCAGTGAAATATTCTGAGACACTTCTTTCACCTTGACGCACCGAATGAAGTTCTTGAAGCGAATCGGAAATTCTAAAATGATCCCCTTTTGAAAATCTTTCATTCAAGTCCTTCCAAAGATCTTCTTCATTATCAATGTATATAACACTTTGAGCTATCTGGTCATTCATTGCGCGAGTCATCTAGGAGACAATCATAACATTGCATCTTTCTCATGCATCGAACAAAGGATCATTCCGGTTAGGCTGTCTAATGCTGCCGTCTATGAACTTAAATTTATTTTTTGTCATCAGTGCGCGTTTCATGGCACGACTCCAGGTGTGATAATTCACTCCGTTCAACTGTGGATTAACAAGAATCATTCCAAGATTCTCCCTTGGGTGTAAGTAATTGGCATTGCCATCAATCTCGTTCACGATGGTTCCCATGACCTCTAGAAGTAAGAAAAGAGAAAAGGAAATAAAAGAAGACGAATCAAGAATTAGAGAAAGATTTGAGCGGAAGCAGAGCGGGAATTCACCCGCTCTGATACCATATTGGAGAATCTACTGCATCACACGATCTCCTAGTAACCTTCGACACAACTTTCTTCATGTATGCAGAAAGAAAAAAAAGCTACAGTAACATGGAACCAAAACAGGGACGAACAAAGATAGCACTAAAGTAATGAATGTGAAAACGTATACTGATATATTATTTAGCAAGGAACAAGCGTTTATATACAAAATGAGAAAAACTTTGACAAAGACACGTGAGAAAGTTAACTGTCAACGGAAACAGTTAAGACAGCTAAAGAAAATAAAAGCTGATATGGAGAGAAGAAAAAAGCCATGCAGAAAAGGTGGTGAAACGTAACAACCATCTCCTCTTGAGTTGTAGTTGAGCCGATAACTTCTTTAAGAACCTACTTCTGAAATTGCTCTGCAAGCTTCGTAGGGTTTTCAAAGTTAATTGGTCCTAATTAGTGGAGGAGAGGTTTACCCTACAACTCCTTTTGTCCGTTGTACCCCAAGTGTTTGCAGCATTGGACGTTTGAATTTGAAACTTTAGAAGCTGGATAACTAAACCATGTTACTAGCATTCTAAATTAATAGAATGACATAATTCAAAATAGTTTGATCAATAATTCTAGTCTAAAACGATGATACATTTATATTGATTTATTGCGATGGATTGTGTTATTCTATAATTTACATATATAAAATATTTGTTTAATTATATGTATGATTGTAGATATCATCTTATATTTAATATCTAGTAATATAAAAAATATTTTGATATAAAAAACTATTAATTTAAATAAATTTATATATAAGATTATAATATTAATACACAATCTGATAAAGATATTAAAGTATGGATCAACTCACCATCTTATATGGGATATCTAATCTTCTATTAAAATTTTTAATTAAATATTAAATTATATAATTATTAAAAGAATATTATATATATATATATATATTTTTGTTTTAATATAATTTAACAAAATTTTTAATTAAAATATATATATATATATATATTTAATATTTTTATATCACTTATACATATAAAATAATAATTTAAATATATATATACTTATCATCTTATATTTAACATTTAATTAAAATTTATTTAAATATAATACACATATTTTAATTTTTTTTTCAAGTAAATTTATGCAATAATCTAGAATATTAATATATAGTTTATATTATTTTTTATTCATTATAAAATTGGCAAACACATTCAAATATAAAATTTTATCAAATATAGGAAAAATTATGTAACTCTAATTTTCCACCATAAATGGAAATACATACATAGGAGTAAGTAAATACCTTATCGAGCCCACTAAATATTTTTATAAATATTCTCCTTTCTTAACAATAATAATTTAGAATTAGTTTCACATTATGTTATTTTATTTGATTACAGGGGAAATAAATATTTTAAAATTATATTTTATCTTGCATATTTAATTAAAAGGTAATCATCTTACGACATATGTTATAGGGTGTCAATATTTCCTTACACATAATTGACTCTCAAACCCATTTTTGGTTTCGAGGATCATTTTTTATTTTTATGTAGTTTTTTCATAATAAACTATGATGGCGACTCCTTTGTTCTCCTACAAAAGGAAGAAGTAATTTTTTTCGCTAGCCTCGTCGTGACCCCAGTTGCGATAGAGGGTACAAAAGTGTATTGTCTTGTCAACCACTAAAGTAAAGTACATTACAACATTGGAAGTTTGCAAGGAAACTCTATGGATGGACTTTTTTTTGTGTGTTAATTAGGCCATAGTCAAGAAAAGTTTGTGATGTATTATGACAATCAAAGTATAATTGATCTAGCTAAGAATTCCACTTATCATTCCCATTTGGAGCATATTGATGTTCTCTATCATTGAATAATGAAAGCTTTGGATGATGAGTTGTTACAAATAGAGAAATTTCTCATAGATGATAATTGGTCTGACATGTTGACAAAGATGATATCAATCAATAAACACTCCTTTTGTTGTAAGGGAGTAGTAGGTCTAATGATACCTTAGGAAGGGGAGAATGTTGGAAATATCCCCCCTAATTAAGGGATGTAATTCTTATGCATGAGAACTAAGAAGATAGTTCATTCTAAGATATTGAAATTATTTGTTTGACTCTTAAGAACATGTACATTCATATTTTGAAAGATGAAGAATATTTAGTATTCATTATCACACTTAATGAAAAATTCTCAACCCTTCATCATAGATAGGGGATCTTGAAAGAGTAGGAGACACACAAAAGTAGTAGAGAAATTCAACTTCTAAGTTGAAATGTTCTAGAGAAAGGTGTTAAGTATCTAAGGAAGGGGGTTAACTTTGGAGAGATTTTCACCAATAGGAGTAAACCACAATTATATAAGTGAATACGACTCCACTTCTTACCCAAAATGTTAAGGCTACGAGTTTGTGTGTCTTTCTCCCTTATATGCTATTGAACCTTCTCATTTCTATCCAATGTGGGATTTCAACTCACCTTGAACTCCAACAAAAGACAATTTGTAAGTTGGAAAGTAACAATGAGTTGAGTATCAATTAAGGGAGAAAAAAAGTTTCATCATTCTTTGCGAGATTGTTGTAAATCATCTAAATAGTGAGTTAGTATATTATTCTCTTGAAAAGAGAGATCATTTTCTAATCCTTTTGTACTTTCAAATTAAAGAGAAAGATTGTGTGTTATTCTTTTTTCTTATTCTCTTTTTTTATAAGTTTATTTTAAGTTATACAGATGAAGAGAAACTTTTTCACTTTTGCATAAACTGGTCTATTTCCCAACATATGCACCTCCTTGTTGAGAAGATGTAGTTCCGATTGGAGTTTAGAGTGAGTTGGAGCTCCACATTGCATAAAAATGTGAAAGTTTAGAAATATATAAGTGAGAAAACCCACAAACATAAAATCTTAATATTTTGAGTTGAAAGTGATGTCATATTCTCTTATGTGTTTGGCTTGTGGATCATCGATGAATATCTCTCTCATGCTCTCATTATAATTAACCTAACAAGGGATATTATAGTTGATGGTTTGTCTTAGTGACCGACTCACAAGAAAGAGTATACCAATATAGAAAAGATTCACTTGAATGGGGAATCATTGAAGTCCAACATTAGTTAAAAATGAAAAATTTAAGCATAAAAATGTTGCCCCTTCGTAATTAAACTTAATAGTTGCACCTCAATAATATTCAACCAGACTTCAAATGTCATACAACATATTTTTTGGAAAAATATCACAAAAATAACAAGCGAAAGCAAACTCAAATATTAAAAAGGAAACCAACATACACAAAATTTTTAACGTGGGAAAACTCTCAATGTGAAATAAAAATCCACAGGACCTAGTCTAGTAAAATAACTTTCACTAATAATAATAATGGGTACACCACAAGTCTTCTTGGAAACTTTCAAGAATCAACAGAAAATACTCTTTTCACCAATAAGGTGGATAATCAACACAAGAAAAAATCCTAGATATTCTAAGTAGAGAATAGAGAGAATCACATATACAGAAATTGATACCAAGTATTTTTTTTCCATTGACTAGTTACTTCACAATTGTTTTTCATAGTTTCTCTTCCTTTTACAAGGTACATGCACATATATACACTCTTCTTTTTTCTCTCTCTTTTTCAAGAAGCTTGATGAAGGCGTAAAATTTAAAAACAAAGATGCATGGTGTCTTGAAAGGAATTCAAACAAAATGCATAGACAAGACACCACATCTCCTTTGCATTTAATTCTTTATTTAGTATTTCTTATATTTCTTAGTTTAATTCCTAACTCTTTCCTTATTTTTTCATTTTAATTATGTCTTAAGTTTATTTTCTAATTTGGTTTAATTTTCTTTTTGTAGGGTCTTGCTTTTTGCACCCAACATTGGATAAATACACCCCCAACCAATTGGGACTTTGGAGAGGCACAACCCTTTTTTTTAAAGAAGAAGAGCAGCCTAGCCCACCAAAAACGGCCCAACTCCAGCACCAAGCGCACCCCTGCAGCAGTTGGACAAACCTCCCCCTCCTTTGGGCCGTTGGTTACTCCATTTGGCCTAGCTTTGGAGCTGGTCTTCTTCTCCATGAAGGTAGCAGTGCACCCCCTGTAGCTGGACATACCTCCCCCTCCTATAGGCTGCGGGTTGGTCCATTTGACCCAACTTTGGAGCTGGTCTTGTGTTCCATGGAGATAGTCTCCAACCCTAATTTCTAGATGATTCTTTAGGGTTAATGTAATTCTTCATATAGGACCCCATTTCCCCTTGTGTGGGACTTTTGAATACATTGAAGAGAGTTTTTCTAGCTTGTGTAGCAGTGTTCTCCTCCCTTGAAGTGAGCCTTATCTTGAGTGAAATCAAGTGGCGACATCACCACTTATCTTGGGGCACCTCCCAGGTGGTGTGACTACACTCCATTCCCCCCCTCTCCCATTTTCGTTGCACCTCACACTCTCCATGACACCATGCACCTACACACCTTTATTTTGCACAACATGTGTTTGTTTAAATTTCCAGCACATATGTTCATCTTATCATCTCCATTTCCTCTTCTTTCTTGAGCTACTTAGAAGTGAACCTTCACATCTAGATAGCCGCAAGCTATCTTAATATCTAGTGGGGATCTTCCTTGAGGCTTTCTCTAATAACTCATATAATCTTCCATCAAATCATAAAATCTAAAAACGGCCTACTTCATATGGTATCATGAGCTATTTTTCTTTCCTTGGTTGCTGCAATTCTTGCTCATTTTTTTCACTATTTTTGTGGCATTTTATGGGCTGTAATGACCTCCTTATAACTCCATTTTATGTGTTGGACATTCACCATTTTTGGTGCTTCAAAGTAGTCCAGTTGTGGAGGGGAAGAGAAGCCTTATTTTTTCCACGTTTTTAGATTTTATGGAAGATTAGGTGAGTTATTAGAGAAAGCCTCGAGAAAGATCCCCACTGGTTATTAAAATAGCTTGCGACTATCTAAATATGAAGGTTCACTTCTAAGTAGTTCAAGAAAGAAGAGGAAAATGGAGATGATAAGATGAACATATGTGCTGGAAATTTAAACAAACACATGGTGTGCAAGAATAAAGGTGTGTAGGTGCATGGTGTCATGGAGAGTGTGAGGTGCAGCGAAAATGGGAGAGGGGGGGATTGGAGTGTAGTCACACCACTTGGGAGGTGCCCCAAGATAAGCGGTGCTGCGCCACTTGGTTTCACTCAAGATAAGACTCACTTCAAGGGAGGAGAACACTCCTACACAAGCTAGAAAAACTCTCTTCAATGTATTCAAAAGTCTCGTACAATGGGAAACGGGGTCCTGTATGGGGTCCTATATGAAGAATTACATTAACCCTAAAGAATCATCTAGAAACTAGGGTTGGAGGTTGCCTCCATGGAGCACAAGACCAAATCCAAAGTTGGGCCAAATGGAACAACCCGCAACCCATAGGAGGGGGAGGTGTGTCCAACTACAGGGGAGTGTGGTACTGCCTTCATGGAGAACAAGACCAACTCCAAAGTTGAGCCAAATGGAGCAAACCACAACCCAAAGGAGGGGGAGGTGCGTCTAGCTGCTGGGGATTGCGCTTGGTGTTGGAGTTGGGCCATTTTTGGTGGGCTGGGCCGCTCTCCTTCTCTAAAAAAAAGGGTTGCGCCTCTCCAAGCCCCAATTGGTTGGGGGTGTATTTATCCAGTGTTGGGTATAAAAAGCAAGACCCTACAAAAATAAAATTAAATCAGATTAGAAAATAAACTTATTAAAATGGAAAAATAAGGAAAGAGTTAGGGATTAAACTAAGAAATATAAACAATACTAAATAAAGAATTAAATGCAAAGAAGATATGGTGTCTTATCTATACATTTTGTTTGAAATCTTTTTAAGACACCATGCATCTTTGTTTAGCTTTTAGGCCTTCATCAATGTTTCTCTCTCTTTTTAACGTTTTTTATGCAAATTCAAAATAATTATGTACCATATGCTAATTTAATTAGCATAGAAAATGGGTTCAGGGACCACAACTTTCTTTTTTCCTTTCTTTTTATTTTAATTTATTTTATATGCAAAGTGATCCAATTATTGGTGACCACCTAATATATTGTTAGAATTTAAGGTGAGTTGAAATCTCACATTAGGTAAAAATGAGAAAATTGAATAATATATATGTAAGAAAGATATACAAACTTTTAGTCTTAAGATTTTTGGTAAAAAATAAAGTCGTATTCTCTTATATAATTATTGTTTAGCTATTGATAAAAAAATCTTTCAATGTTATCTATGGATAACCAACACATATTTCAAGAGAGAACTCCAATAAATATCACTTAGTCTTTGTAAAGAACTAATTTGATTGCATCCTTCCCTGCTCTGAAGCTCATTATTTTAAAGTAAATAAACAACATTTGTACCATGAGCAACCAATGTACAAAATAATAAACATAATAATGATAAGGATATTCACTTAAAATCAAAATTTGTAAACTATTCCATTCTATATGAATATGCAATAGTGTCTTTAATATGTATAAGACCATTAAAGTGATGTTGCACATATCCATCTTTATCAACAAACATAAAAGCAATTGACATTTGTTCCCTTTATATTTACGAGGAACATCATCCGTTATTATGAAATATTTTACACACCAATTTCTTTACAAATGACATTTCTCACTTTTTTATTTTGTTAGTGGTGACATATAAGGCATTTCATGAAATTTTATCTAGAACTTTTGCTACTTTATCATTAAAAGAACTTAATAACTTCAATAATTTTCCATAATTATTTGATGTCTTAGATTTGTGGGTGAATATGAAGGAAGATCATTGAAATTTAAGTCACTTAATTGCCTCAATTTCTTATGTTACTTTATCATTAAAAGAAACTTAATAACTCCATACGAATTCTATCTTCTTTAGTTTCTTATGTTTTGAAACTTTCTTAAAAGATCTACACGTATTTTCTCAGCATTTCTATGACTTGAAGTAGATCTTTTTTTAATATGAATGAATAATGCACAATTTTTTCCATCTTTCACTTTTTCGTTGATCAAAGTCCATTAACAATAAATATATTCGATGCATGAATTCATTTTTATTTTGAAATAAGAAACATGGTAAACAAAACACAATATCTACCTAGTGAGAATATTCCAACCAAGATGAAAATAACTTAAACTATGATGGCTAGAATCTACAACAATGTTTTTCTCCATAATTTGGATATGTAGAAAACATACATTGATATTAATCGATTTTAATGTAATTTCGTTGAATTTCATTATGCTTTCCATTAGATATTTCTAACTGAATTCAATCTTTGAAGATTTAATGTTAGAAGGTCACAAGAGTGAATGAACTAAAACAAATGTATTATGAGAATGCTTTGTAAAAGTTAATAGGTACCGTTGAAACCCAAGTATATATACAAAGTACAAAAGAACTATAATAAAGAAGGCTAAACAGAAAATAACAAAAACTTTGAAACTATTGACAATAGCCTTTTATAGTAGTCTTTACAGCCACCCGTAAACTCATGGTGAAAGGGAGTGAACTATGAACATAACTTGAGAAAAATTGCACCAGATAAAGGTTTGGTTAAAATGTCAGCAACTTGAGCCTGTGAAAGAATGTGAATAATAGAGATGGTTTTCTTCATTATTTATCACACACAAAATGAAGGTCCAATTCGAAATGCTTGGATCTAGAATGCAGGACCGAGTTTGCTGCAAGAAAAACAACAACACTTAGATTGTCACAGTATATTTTAGGAATTGAAACATTAATATGAAGTTCATGGAGAAGAGACATGACCCATATTATGTCAGCAGTGCTTACAACAATACTTCTATATTCTACTTCGATGGAGCTCCTAGAAACAACTTTTTGAGATAATATTAGGACCAAGATATACATAGAATCCAGTGGTGGATTTTCTACAATAAGGATCAGAGCCCCAATCTGCATCACAAAATCCAGAAATGGAAAATTTTTGGCTAGGTTTGAGATGCAGACCAAGGTTAGTAGTGCCACTTAGATAACGAAGAATTTGTTTGACAACTTTCCAGTTATGCTCTGAGGGACTATGCATGTACTTGTCAGAATATTAAGACAAAAACAAGCATATTATAATATGACATGATTTCCTAGAAAAGCTTAATTTTATTCTTCGGTTTCCCTTCTTAAATAGGTGGGTGACAGAACATATCTTTTACATTAATATAATAAATTCTTAGGAATATATAATTAAGAGAGGGGAATTATAGAAGATTTGTTGTTACAATAATAATTACCAAAGATTCCTAACAGCTAGTCTAAAAAAGATAATAAAATATATTTATCTACATTAACATCCCCTCAAATTGATGTTGGTAAGTCAACTAGCAACAATTTGCGAACAAGAAACTAATGACGTTGGCGCTGTCTAGTACCATGAGAACCACCAAGAGAAACCCAAAGAAACCCAAAAAAACCCTAGCAAACCCCAACAAACCAAGAGAACCAAGAAAATCAAGAGCAAAACCAAGAGAGAACCTAGAGAGAATTCAAAGAGAACCCAAAGAGAACTCAAAGAGAACCCAAAAAATTCTATAGACTCCACAAAAATACAAGACTAAAATACAAGAATAAACCACGATTTATGGCTCACCATGTCAAAATATTAAGACAAAAACAAGCGTATTATAATATGACATGATTTCCTAGAAAAGCTTAATTTTATTCTTCAGCCTCCCTTTCTTAAATAGGTGGTAGAACATATCTTTTACATTAATATCAGAAGATTTGCTGTTACAATAATAATTACCAAAGATTCCTAATAGCTAGCCTATAAAAGAAAAGAAAATATATTTATCCACATTAACAGTAATAACACATTTTGTTTACGCTGTAAGTTAACTCAGGCCTGGTTATAGTGACATCTTGAAGAGCGCTAACAACCATTTTGTAGAAACTGGGATCAGGAACTGATGAAGAGCTGTCAACAGTTAGTTTAAGTGAAGACTGCATTGGTGTAGGTTGAGGTTTGTTGTCAACCATATTTGTTTTGTAAAGAAGTTCTAAAATATATTTTGTATTATTCAAATATAAACTATCATTTGCAGCTTGATGTAGGCTAATTTTAGATTTTAAGATTTTGATGGAAGATTAGGTTGATTGATTAAAGAAAGCTTCAAAGAAGATCCCCACTGGACATTAAGATCAAGGAGTTATCTAGATGTGAAGGTTCACTTCAAAGAGCTCAAGATAGGAGAGGAATTGAAGATAATATGAAGAATAAAAGTGCTGGAAAATTAAACAAACACATGGAAGACATTCGAAGTGGTGCATAAAAATAAAGTGGAAGAAAGAAGTGAAAGGTGTTTGAAAGGAAGGGAAGAATTACGTCACTTGGGTGATGGAGATCCAAGATGAGTGGTTGTGCCGCCACTTGATGATCACTCAAGATGAGGCTAGAGAGGGTGGAGAACACTCTCAAACACAAGCTGAAAATTCTCACTATATTTCTATATTCCAAAAGTCCCTTACAAGGTGTGATAGAGCCCCTATTTATAGGCTTGGGTGCCCCTCAAATGACAACAAAAATACAACTAAAATATAATGTAAATGCACACTCAAGAAGGACCTAGAAAGTAGGTTTACACCCTTCAAAAGGGCCAAGGATGTGGGCTGGCTGGCTACAAGGGGTGCAAATAGCATTACAAAGTGCTGGATGTAGCTTCAAGGGAAGCCCAAAACGTGGCAGCAAGGAGGGAGAGAAGGGGGGTGCGCCCCTCAAAGGGTTCGTGCCTCCAAAGCCCAAAATGGGATGGCGTGAACTCATCCAAGGTGTGGTGCAAAGAGTAAAGCCCATTTATAAGTCCAACATCCCTAAATTAAGCAAATTAAACCAACATTAGAAATTAAACTAAGAAATATAAGGAATACTAAATAAAGGATTAAATGTAAAGGGAATTTGGTATCTTAACTATGCATTTTGTTTGGAATTTTCTCAAAACACCATGCATATTTGTTATTAGTTTTTAGGTGTTCATCACAGCTCTGGATGTCTCTTTCCCCAGAAAGTAATGCAAGGGGATAAACAAATATATCCAGTATGGTTAGAACTGTAGCCAAGGAGAACACATATATGCTGGATTTAAAATAAAATTTGTGTTGGTTATAAGGTGTCAGCAAGGGATAACAAGCAGAACCAAAAATTCTGAAAATAGTGTAATCTGGTTAATTTGAAAAAGTTTTTCATAAGGGCTCATATTACCGTGAATAAGAGTTGGAAGAGAGTTAATTATAGTGGTAGCAGTAAGAGAGGCTTTCCCCCGAAAGTGTAAAGGAAGAGCAACATTTGCAAACATAGTAAGACCAATTCAGTAAGGTGTCTGTGTTTTCTCTTAGCAGTGCCATTTTGTTCATGTGTGTTGTGAAAGCCCAATTTTGAGTAAACCCTAAGCCCAATTACTTAAAAAGGAGAGAGATTATAAATAGTTTATTTAACCCTAATCCTCTCATTTTTCACTCTTATTTTTAGAAAACCCTAATTTCCTTCTCTCAAATTTATCTCAATTCTAAGAATTCTCTTTCAATTATTATCTCTTTGAAAATCCGAGAACACCGGGGGAAAGAGAGTGAAGAGTAGATTAACGATATCCGAATAGAATTTCGTTTTGAGATCCTTTAATGATAAGGGAAGCTAATTAAACAAAATTATTCATGATTTATTGGATTATTATGTGTGTTTTTGTGTTATTATGTAAGATTTATGAAAATTATATTGATTATTATATCTAAAAGTGTGATTTGGGTTTCGCCCTGAGATTGCGATCCTATTTCGGATTTATTTTGTTTCGAATTTCAAAAAGTGTTCTTCATAAAAGTTGTAGGTCTAGATGTTATCTAACTCCTGACTTTTATTTCACCTAAAAAGGATATGTATAACTCAAGATATGATTTTTTTTTTTTT
The DNA here is from genome assembly GCA_016859785.1 of Macrotyloma uniflorum. Taxonomy (NCBI): domain Eukaryota; kingdom Viridiplantae; phylum Streptophyta; class Magnoliopsida; order Fabales; family Fabaceae; genus Macrotyloma; species Macrotyloma uniflorum. The sequence goes on from BDMB01000040.1 coordinate 1,642,714, forward strand.
GTAATTAAAGGTCAAGCTGTCAAGAAAAGTATTCGTTTTGAAATTACGAACCCCTTTTGGGATGTTTTGGTTACGAATTTGGGAAAGTTTTCTTCATAAAAGTTTTAACCCTAGATGTTATCTAATCAATGGCTTTTATTTCACATAAAAAATAATGTGTAAAACATAAGATATGAATTTTTGAGTGATTAAAGGTCATGCTGTGAGGATGAGCGAAACATTTTTGAAAGTATTTTTACTTGAGCGAAAGTTTATTAATTTTGGATAATCATTCATCTTCTAATTTGTATTAAAAGAGTATATATACGTGAAATGTGATAAAATGTTATAAGATATTTGTTATATAATTAAACTATTTAGTTATGTGATATGTGATTTGGTGATGTATTGCGATTGGAATTGGATTGTGAAATGAGATTGGTGATGTGATGTGGTGAATGATGATTAGTGATTTGTGAATATAAAATGATGAGCATGAAATGGGCATGAGGCCGTGTAGTTCATATTGAGGATAAGTTTATTATGATGTGAATGAAATGTGGTAGTTTAGTGTGTGTATGGATCTAGGGATATGTCATAAGGTATCCAGACCTCAATGTGCATCAAAGTCATATAGACTAAGACCACATGTGGTGAGAGGTCGATGGAGGTTCCATCAGTTGCTCTGAAAAGAAAACTAGATGGAACTACCCTGATGTGGTGTTGGTTATGAGTAGTGAGGGGATGACGCTGAGGTGAAAAAGACTCAGTTAGTCTGTCGTGATAAGACCCGAGGTCCTATTTTTGTTATATGGATGGCGTTGAGGTGAAAAAGACTCAATTAGTCGGTCGTGATAAGACCCGAGGTCCTGTTTTTGTTATATGGATGGCGCTGAGGTGAAAAAGACTTAGTTAGTCGGTCGTGATAAGACCCGAGGTCCTGTTTTTGATACATGGATGGCGCTGAGGTGAAAAAGACTCAGTTAGTCGGTCGTTATAAGACCCGTGGTCCATGTATATACATCAAGTGCTAGCCTTAGATATCCGAGATCTATACAATCTTCCGGAAAGCGTCAGTCTTGATTGTGAATGTATTTGAAATGTGTAAAGTCTTTGGTAGACCCTTACACTTGTATGAAATTTAATACTTACATTTAAATGATTTTATGAATACCATATGATTTATCTTATTGTTTACATTAGCTTACCCTTTCTGTTTGTGTTTGTGGTTTTGTTGATACTGCGATGATCGTGTCTTGACACGGGAGCAGATAGCAATTCAGGTGAAAACTAAACAATAGCTTCAAGTTTTGCCTAAGAGAGAATTAATTCTATGCTGATGAATAATTTCACGAAGCTTTTATGAAAATTTTATTTTGAAGTTCAGATGTTTCATGTTATATGATGTGTTGGGAAATTATTAATAATGTATTGGTAGATTTTTATTCCATTATAATAGCAAAATAGGTATAGTTTTGGTATGTTACATGGTGCTGACATATGAGTTTATCTTGGATACCATTAGCACTTAAAAAAAGGTTTTAAATTTTAAAAATTCAAGAGCATTGTCAGTTTGAATAGCTTTAATGGGAAGATTTAATTGTTTTTCAACTAGTTTTACTTTCATAATAGACCTGCAGCTTGTTCCAAACCTGAGCAGTAGAGGTAAGACCTACTATTTGAGTTAGGAGTGGAGTAGTCATGGAAGCCGCCAAGAACCAAGCAAGAATAAGATGGTGTTGTTGCTCATGATTAAGATAATTTTCATTGACGATATTGTTTGTCTAGTCATCCCGATTCTTGAATCTTGGAAGAATACAATAACCATCAAGATAAGCTTGGAACTTCATATCTTTAATCATGCTCCTGACTTGTTGATGCCAAAGGAGGAAGTTTTCTTCATCAAGTTTAAGGGAGATAGGTATGGTAAATGTGTAGGGAGTGAATTTGGTAGGAGGGAAAAAATTTTCGAAGAGATTGAGAGATGATGTAGTAGAAGTCATGGTTAGAACTTTCCATCTCTTTATACCATGTTAGAAGGGTGAGAAGAGTGAATCAATTAAAACAAATATATTATGAGAATGCTTTGTAAAAGTTAACAGGTACAGTGGAATCCAAGTATATATATGAATATAATAAAGTACGAAGAAATTATAATAAAGAAGTATAAACAAAAAATAAGAGAAACTCTAAAACTATTGACAATCATCTTTGACAATAGTCTTTATATTTAATAAGATAGTCTATAAACTTCAAATTGATATTTTTTTAAGTGAAGACTTCATTAGTGTAGGTTGAGGTTTGCTGTCAGCTATATTTGTTTTGCAAAGAAGTTCTCAAATATATTTTGTATTATTCAAGTATAAACTACCATTTGCAGCTCTTGATGTCTCTTTCTCCAGAAAGTAATGCAAGGATCCAAGATATTTAAGATCAAAATTATCATTCAAGACAAATATTATATCCAGTTGAGAATTTCTAATTATGATTATATCATCTATATAGACCAGGATATATGTAGTGCAGTGTTTTGTGATCTTGATAAACAGAGAAGAGTCACTGATGGCAAATTTGAAACCAAGATTAATCAAAGGGGAGCTGAGTTTGGAGAACCAGGCCCTCGGTACTTGTTTAAGACCATAAATGGCCTTGTTAAGTTTGCAGAACATGTTCTTATCACCGGTGAAAAACCTTGGTGGTTGAATCATGTAGACAATTTCTTCCAATATACCATGTAGGAAGGCATTATTGACATCTATTTGCTGAATAGGCTATTTCCGTGTTACAACAATGGTGAGGATTATTTGAATAGTAGTAGGTTTAACTACAAGGCTAAAAGTTTCATTGAAATCAATTCCTTTTGACTGGTGGAAGCCTTTGGCAATCAGGTGAGCTTTGTGTCTTTGAAAAGTGTCATCTGCATTTTGATTTGAAGATCCACTAACATCCAATAGTGTGGTAGCTAGGTGGGAGAGAAGACAAGGTCCAAGTATTGTTAGCAACAAGAGCATCATACTCAAGTTGCATTGCTTTATGCCACTCAGGTTTAGAGAGAGTCTCTTTCACAGAAGTAGGTTCCAAAGTATGGTCATAGTCAGGAGAGTTAATAGAAGTAGAAAATATTTTAGATTTAACTATTCCAGACTTAGCATGAGTGATCATGTGATGTGATGACTGTTTAGTTGATCCTTATGAATTATGGTACTAGTTTCAACAGAACTTTGAGGAGCAATGAGTAAATTTGGTGAATTATTACTGGTTTGTATGTGAGTAGTAATGTTAGTATTATCAGGAAACGTGATACTGGTTGGGTGATTATTAGGATTATTAGCAGGAGTTATAATAGTGAGAGAAGGATTAGTAAGGATAGCAGTATTAGCAGATAGTGGCACTTGGAGAAAAGGATTATTAGGTAATTTGTATGGAAAGGAAGTTTCATTAAAGATAACATGCCCAGAAATATATTTCTTAGCTAAAAGGGATAAACAGATATATCTAGTATGGTTAGAACTATAGCCAAGGAGAACACATGCTGGATTTAAAATGAAATTTGTGTTAGTTATAAGGTCTCAGTAAGAGATAACAAGCAAAATCAAAAATTCTGAAAATAGTGTAATCTGGTTTAATTTGAAATTTTTTTTCATAAGAACTCATATTACCATGAATAGGAGTTGGAAGAGAGTTAATTATAATGGTAGCAGTAAGAGAGGCTTTCCCCTAGAAGTGTAAGGGAAGTGCAACATTTGCAAATATAGTAAGACCAATTTCAGTAAGGTGCCTATGTTTTCTCTCAATAGTGTCATTTTGTTCATGTCTGTGCGGACATGTGAGTTTATGTTGGATACCATTAACACTTAAAAAAGGTTTTAAATTTTAAAAAATTAAGAGCATTGTCAGTTTGAATAGCTTTAATAGGAAGATTTAATTATTTTTCAACTAGTTTTACTAGTATAATAGACCTGCAACTTGTTCCAAACCTAAGCAATAGAGGTAAGACCTACTATTTAAGTTAGGAGTGGAGTAGTCATGGAAGCTGCCAAGAGCCAAACAAGAATAAGATGATCTTGCTGTTCATGATTAAGATAATTTTCATTGACGATATTGTTTGTCTGATCATCCCGATTCTTAAATCTTGGAGGAATACAATAACCATCAAGATAAGCATGGAACTTCAAATCTTTAATCATGAAATGTG
>BDMB01000040.1:1647087-1705499 GCA_016859785.1 Macrotyloma uniflorum
ATATATATATATATATATATATATATATATATATATATGAATATAAAGTATAAAGAAATTATAATAAAGAAATATAAAAAAGAATAACAAAAAGTCTAAAATTATTGAACAATTATCTTTCACAAATAGTCTTTATATTTAATAAGATAATCTATAAATTTCAATTGATGTTTTTTTATAGTTAAACTTAACAGATAAATAAATGTTTGAATTTCAATATTTTTCTTTTAAAATAATACTATCATCTAAAAATATTTAAATTGATCAGAATATCTATCATTAAATTTATAAATACATTATGAATGCATATTTCTATAATTGTTAATTATGGATGAAAGAATGTAGCTATAGAGAAATAAGACTAAAATAATATGAAAGAATATTTATTGCTCACAGCCACTGTTTGTAATGTAAAAGAGAATAAAATCTTTTATTTATAACTATTTTATCTCCTTTTTGAAGATAGGATAAAATTTTATTTGTTAATTAACATATGATAAAATAAATAATTCAAAAACCAAAAGTTGTAAGACAATTTTTATTATTTTTTATATTATATCTTTCCTTTATAGTGTTCAATATTTTTTCTTTATTTTATAATTTAATAAATTTATAATTTATTCTTTGATTTATTTATAAATCATGTAAAATTTATTTACATGATCTATTTATTATAATAGAAGACAATATAATATAAAAAGTTCATTCTCAAGTTGTATTTAAAATGTAAAAGAGAAAAAAATCTTATTTTTTTAACTAAAATTTTATCTCTTCTTTTAAGATAACTTAAAATCTTATATATTGAATTGAATAAAATCAGATAAAATAAACAATTTAATGACTAAAAGTTGTATGATAATCTTTATTTTATTTTATTTTTGTTATATCTTTCCTTTATTATAGTTTTCTACATTTTTCTGTCTTATAATTTTAGTAAATTTATAATTTATCCATTGATTTATTTATAAAAACATGTAAACTTTATCTTCTTTTTTTCATCTTAGAATCGAGGGTGTCCACCCACATGAATAGTTCCATCTCTGTACCAATCTATCTCACTGAAGTTATACAATTTGTTACAATTAGCTACTTAAAAACATAAAAAACACAAACACTTGGGCTAAAAGATTAATTATAGACAGGAACATAACAGCAAAATTTCAATGCTGAAACCTTGTTTCTTGAATGATTCTCTAGGACTTTGATGAGCAGTTTAGGACTCTACACAGTAAAGGATCTCAGGTATGGATTGGTTCGGTATGGAAGACCAGCACGAGCTCCAAGAGCTCTACATTTGGCAGCTGCCTGTAATTAGCATCAAAAGCAACCTTGATTATCTCCAAATTTCCAATTAAATTGATTATAGAAAAGTATAAAAAAAAAGTGTTTCTTTAATGTTATGTATTTGTTTAACAACTTTTGTATGTGTGAACATTGATTAATTTATAATCCAAATTAAGCCATCCTGTTTCTTGCTTACCACATACGAAGCAAATGGCAACATTTTCTCTGGTGGTAAGTTGGCACAGATTGCTGCAGATAAAATAAGTACTTTGTAAATTCTGAAATTGTAGCATCAAATGAGCAAAACTAACAAGTCAGTGAACTAGTGACATTTAGAAAGGATAGAAGTGATGGACACAATGGAACTCTGAAATTGGATAGAATTTCTACAGAGGAAAAATCAGAAAATTCTAACTAGCATGTGCAAAAATAATATGAAAGGTTGCACGAACCATATAAAACAGCTCCAATAAATGCATCCCCTGCACCAGTTGTATCAATAAGCTCTGATGGTGGAATCTTTTCACTTGTCCCAAAATATAATCTCCCACACACAGATCCTATGCCTTCGGCTCTTAATTTTGTAACTGACTGGGAAGATTAAATAAAAATATACCCTAAATCAGACTACAAAAATATAACCTAAAATTTATATATTACAAGCCATACCAGTTTGACAAGTTCTAGCACCATTTGATAAAACAGCCTCATAAATAAGTCTTGTGTAAGTGACGATTTTGTATAAGTACTAATAGTGTTTCATATATAGATTATTAGAAGTAGTTCAGTCCATGTCCCTAAAGGGTCGATTGGTGGGTAATAAATATGGAAGATCATCTCTTAAAAAAATAAGAGAAGACATTGCACAATAAGAGATCACTCTAGAATTTTAACAATAAATAGCAGGTTATTACCGAGGCTATGCAGGTTGGCATAGCTATGCTATCGTCCTTTCTCTTTGTTAATGATGTCAAACAGCTTTCAACATCCATTTCTTCTATATGAGAACTCTCTGCCAGAAAGTAATTGCAACTTATGCTATATTAAAAATTAATATAAATAACAAACAGATGATTTATTCAGATGCTACACTTTCTGCCTATTTTTGCATATGAATTCAACTTGACAAGGTCGAACAATAGGGAAATAAGTATTTTTACCATCTTCTACACATTTCTCAAGCATTATGCAGCCATCTTTTCCCAAAGTTACAATCGCAAATTTTAGTCTTGGCAATCTTAAAATAATTGATACTAGTGCTCTTGGAATAGATGATGCCTCTGTCCAGGCCTGTCAAATTGTTAGTTAAAAATCATAAATAGAATTCATGTTGAAGAAATGTCACACAAACAGTTTAACAAATAGAAGAGGGAACCATACATGATCTAATGATGAAATGGTTTGAATTTAAGAATAATACAGCATATCTGCAGGCTAAAACAGGACTCACAAGTCCCAAGTATTTATGACATTCTAGGATTTCTACTTCATGATAGTATGAATTACTCGCCTTTGGAAAATTTTCCGAACATACAACATAATCAGCCAATCCCAGGAGGTCGTTCAACCCTTCCCTAGGCCTTTCAGCATCAATTAAGATAGATATATTCTGGCGAAATGCCTGAAAGGACAAAATATAATTAAATTTAACTTATGTTTCGCCACAATGCTTTCTCTTCAAATATAAAAAGCAATCACATTAAGGACGATTTGTGAGTCTAGTAATGATTCATTTACAGATAATCGGGTGTATTTTCACAATATTTTATACAGAAAAGGGATTTGAAGTTTTCTATCCTAATTACCAGGCTTATGATCTGTTACCTTCAATCACTGCTGGCATTTGACTTCAACAAAAATGTAATCAGAATAATTCTATATGGAAGTTTTCATTATTCAAACTAGGTAACAACTAAGATGTAATTACCTCTTGAGCAATGGCAAGAGCACAGTCAGGCATCCTTGCATCAAAATAGACTACTCTTGCTCCATCCAGTGCAGACAACAAATTGGCTTGAGGAAGATCAGCCGGGACCATTAGAGGATATCCTGGAGTGAATATGCAGGTCCTTGTTTTCCTGAATGTTCAAAGTTCTAGGATTAATCATTTTGCACACCTGAACAATTCAGGTACAAGAAGAAGTCATTTTAAATCATTTAAGTTAGGCATAACAATTTATCAGGCAAGAAAATTTCATATGAAGATAGATTCACATGAATAACACTCATTCTACAATATTTCCATCATGTTCTTGCAAATGTCCTCTGTAATGTATAAAATTAACTTGCACATATAAACAAATAAGAATGTTGAGTCACTGTTAACCTCACAACTTCTAAAGAAATCTAAATAATAAAAGGATGAAACTTAAGTGCAACTCTTTAAATACTCTTAGTATTGTTCTCTAATCAAAATTAACTTATCCATGTAATGATGTAACTTTGGAGTTCAAAAATATATTATGCAGATTAAAGTGAAACTTTAATTCTGATTAAAGAACAACATGAACGATTAGTTAAAGAATTGCATCGAGGTTTTGTGCATACATAAATGCCATTGTCAATACTTTCATTTTTCAAAGCTCATCAAGTGAGAAATTGGATAGACTTAGCCAAGATAAACATAAATCTTTTGTAAAAATCGTTTAAGTAATGTCACATACGTTTGGTTGTCAATAATGATGTAGCTAAATGGTGAAGTCCCTTCCTTGGAGACCTGGAAATTAATGAAAAAAAAAAAAAGAATCAGTGAAACATCACCCCCCAAAAAAAGAGATTGGGTTGAGCACTGGTTTACTTGCCACAACCAAGTGCAAATGACAAAATGATAAAGTGCCATTTAAAACCTTTTTCATGAATTTATTCATACTTCTATTATAGGCCAAGTAGCAAGTTAAGCAACAAAAAATAAAAGTATTTTATTATGATTCAACAACTACATATACAAAGTTCAAAGCATTAGAAGAGTCAATCCTCATCACACAATCAAAATCGATGGTCAAAGACTAAATTTACCTAAAATTGCATCTCACAAGATATGTTTTTTTCATATAGAAGGTTTAATAATTTTTACTAAAAAGATTATAACTTTTTTTTTTTCCTTTTTCCTTTTGTAGGAGGAAGAATATCCACGTGCTTGTAACTCTATGCTCTTCAGACTAACAAAAAAACCTTGACACATACATACCACAAAAGAAGAGGTATCCACCCCTTCAGCTTCTAGTTCCTCCAGCATAGCCTTACCCGGAGCATCATTTGAAACCTAGAGATTTCAAATTGCATAATCATAAGAAATTACTCACGACCTTGATGTTAAGTACACTATCATAAACTAATGCCAAGCAAACAAGAAACCTTAGAAATTATTCTTGGTTTTAAGCCTAAACGGGCAGCACATGTCATAGTATTTCCAGTGTTTCCACCACCTTGGACCTGTCAAACCAAAAATCACAAATAAACATTAATCACCCTTATTATCACATTACCATTGTTAGGAAGTTATCATTTTGGAAAAGTAATTTAAAAAATAAAAAAATTATTATTTTTTTCGTGTTAAAAAAACATATATATCCACTAGGAATTTGCCTGATTTAGAAAAGAAAAATTCTGAACAAATATATAGAATTAGTGCTACTCAAGTTAGAATGATAATGTTTATCCATAATAATACAATACAATAAAAGTAAACAACAACGCTATGATTAAATTAAAATTATCCCCACTTTATGATTATCAAAATTACATTATTTTAAATAAATTAAGACAAATTATTTTAGTTGTAAAAAAGGAAAACATAGTGGTCAACTCCACCGAAAGTGAGTAGTTAGAGTTGGTTAATGGGTTTAGTTAATGTTAAAGTCAACGTCAAAAAGTTTCTGGACCCAGAAACAAACAATGTCATTTTAATTTTAGTTAATGATGTTTTGTGTGTGTGTCTGATCATTTACTCAAAGTTATCACAAATCTGAGGTGTTGAAAAGGCAGAATAATAACTATGATAGCAACAAGATTAACAACAATAATAGTAATAAGAACAATAATAAAAGAAAGAGGGAAGAAAAGAGTGTGAATAAAAGCTAGAGAAGGAAAAACCTTGAATTCAGTGGTTCTGATCTTGGCATCAGGATTAGGAAAAAATGGCACTACAGCCAGAAAATCCACGCCAACCCCACCAAACCCCACCTGCCAAATATAGATAAAACACGTCTAAAATCAATTGAGAGGAATTACGAGAATGAAAATGGTAGTAATCATGCTCACAATGATGGGAGTTTCGGGGAGAGGAAGAAGAGAATCAGAAGACATTATTTGGGTTCCAAAGTTTAGTTTCTGTTCTTCAACATGGGAAAAGTTAGCAATCATATCATATAACATATATAAGAAAGTGAAATGTGTTTACGTTACCTTGTAATGATGGCAGCACAGAAGTAACAAAGTGGCGAGGGAAAGTGGAAGCAGGTGTCTGTGAAGATGAAGAGAGTAAGAAGAGAACAGAAGAAGAAAAGGGTTTCAACATTTGACTGTGAAATCATTGTCTGCAATAACTGAGGTAGTGGTTGTGATTTGTTATTGGTCATGCCTGTTAAGCTTGACTTCTGAAAAATCAATGTTGCCCTTTCTAACTCTGGGTAATATTGATTTAAATATTGCCTTAATTATATTTTTGTTTTATTATCTATTTATTTTATTCAATTTAATCATACTATTAATCAAAATATTTAAATAAGTTTTTTAATTTTTAAAACTACAGTATGATATTTTTATTTAAATAATAGTAAAATCGTTAATAAATTAATATTAAGGGATTAAGAGGTTATATTGTTATATATTTAAAAATAGATGGATTTAATTAATTTTAAAATATTATATTTAAGAATTTGATTCAAATTTTATTAATAAATATTAAAAATAATATAATAAATAAATAATAGGACTAAAAAATAATTCAATCTTGTTTTTTAATTTGTTATGAAATTTTTTTAGAATTGATGTGAAATAAAAATAATATTGTAAAATTAATCGATAGTGAAATGATTCAACTTTCAAGAATGCGAAAATTATTCGGACTAACTTTGTCAACCCAATACCCATTTTTAAATGACCTCTACCAATAAGTCGTTGTTTTAAATTTATTTAATTAACAGGACTAAATGAGTAATAAATTTGTCATTTATTTATCATAAATTTAGATTAAATATTAATTTTAGTTCTTTGCGTTTTTTGTGTTTTTTTATTTTATTAAGAAAAATTAAAATAAATATTTTTAAAAACATAATATACAAAATTTTTAAAACTTAATATACCAAAACGTAAATATACAAAAATATAAATTATTATATAGAAGATTAGAAATAAAGTTTATCTGAAATCTAGTTAAAGTTGTATCTAAGATTAATGTTCAACTCAAATCTATGATTATAATATATATATATATATATATATATATATAATCTCATTGATTACTATTTAAAAAATATTTTAGAGAATCGAATGTAAATTCAAACACAAATTAATAATTTCTAATATTTCTTATATATCAATTTTGTAATTATATTTGTCACTAGTTAAAAACAGTAAAAGAGATATACAAAGTTAATTCAAATGAACTTATGAAAAGTATTGATTAAAACAAAGTTTGATCATATATATTATCAAGTGAAATTTAAGAGTTTATATCAATGATATCTTGAATTAATTTAATGAATTAGGTTAGTGATTAAATATCATAGAGTATTTATTTAACAAGAATTCTGTATTTTAGGCTAAAACTCTTGCTAAAATCAAAAGGGTATATTAGTAAATCAGACACCAGAAGAATTATCAAATTCAAAGTCTTGAAGCACATTTCTCACTGCTTTCAAAAAGACAGACAAAAACATTGCTATTGGTTTTCATTCAAAGTATTATGATTGTAACATCAATGACAAGAAAGAAAAAGGAATCAAATATACTTGTGTAATTGTTCTTATTTTTTATATTCTTAATTATTATTAAAAAATAAATATTAAATATTAAATATTAAATATTTTTTTATTTAAAGATAATATGGTTAAGATAAATCATTTAAGATGTGTTTAAAAAATAGTAAAAATAATAGAAAGTAAAATAATATTTTATTATTAATAATTTTTTTATTTTTCTTAATATTTTTTATTTTTTATTATTATTAATAAAAAATTTAATTATTTTTTATTTTACTATCATAATACTTTGAATGAAAAAGGTATTTAATTATTTTTTATTTTACTATCATAATGACAAGATTGATATAAAAGAAGACATGGTCTTGCAAGACCGAATGACTTTCTGCAAGATGTTTCATTGTTGTAAACAGATTGAAGGTTATCTTCTCTTCTCCAAATTCCATGGTTAAAACTCCAGTATGGACATCTATCTTAGCTTTGTCTGTCATAAGGAAAGGTCTCCCGAGTATGAATGTTGCTTGATTGCTTGAATGCTCATCCTCCATGTCAATGATATAGAAATCTGTAGGGAAGAGCAATTGGTTGACTTTAACTAGCACATCTTCAAGAATTCCAAGGGGTTGGTGAGAGTGCAAGTCGTAATACACTCTACAAATAATGATTCCCCTAAAACAAGATAATGTAGTAGAGTGGGAACCAAGATATAAATTCAGGGAAGTAGTGAGAATAGGTGAATGAGATGTGAATGATTCAATGGGGAATGAATGTAATGTACAACGATAAAATGAGCTAAAAAGGGGTTAAAATATACTATGCAATGAATGGGAATGAAACAGAATGCAAACTGGATCAAAATATGCAAAAATCACAAAACTGACTGTGGTGAATAGTAACACCAGTCAGCCAGCTAGACCACACTCGGTCAGAAAATGGATTGTTCGGTCAAAATGAAATTGAGAGAGAATCTCTCGGTCAAGAAAGAAATGAGAGATCAGAAATGATGTATAGATGTTCCTGTAAAATTATTGGTGCAGAAAATATGGAAGAATAATAGAGTTGACCGAACAAAACCAAAACTGATGCAAAAATGGTGCCTAGAATGGATGACTCTCGGTCAGATGCAAGAAATATTTAAGGTTTTTACAAAGTTAATGGTGGAATAGCATGGAATGTATGAAATATGAATGTAGGAAAAATCTTGACCGAGGGAAATTTTCAATGGTTCGGTGAAAAATGCAAAAGTTGGTTCTGACCGAGTCAAAACTAGACAAAAAATGAGTGCTCTCGGTCAGAAGTGAATGGAGGCAAAATATCTTGGTCAAGAATGAAATGCAGTACAGGAAATGTATGGTCTTCATAATTATGAGAGCACAAAGAGCAAACAAAAGATTTCAAGAAAGCTTGACGTGGATTCAGAAGTGGAGGTAATTTGCTTTTGTTATTCGGATTTTTGGGGTTTCTTTGAGAAAAATAATACAATTATGAACTGCTGGTGATTTTTATTGGCGTTGTTTCCGTGGTGATTTTTATTGGCTTTCTCTGCTTGTGAATGCGTTTCTATCTTTGGTTTCTTTTCTTGATTGTTTTAACATTTCTTTGGTATTTTTGAAATTATGAATAAAATAATAATAAAAATTACCGAGGAATGGACCCAGCGAGGGAACTGGGTGTTTCTTGATTTGGTTGAGGATCTGAAGGCGAAATTCTATGTCGTAGTTTCTGATAAACAGATTTGGTATGATGTACACTTGAAAAAAGAATTTGAGGCGATTAGAGAGTCGACATGTAAGTTGAAGTACTTGTGGACAGGGTTGATAATGGATGTGGTTGATCACTACTTATCTGTTACAATAAAGGAAATTTTGTCTGCCCTAAACCTTCCTGCGAGTTTATTAATTGAAATGCCAGAGAAGAAATTTGCTGAAGCTATGACTAATGCTGGCTTGAGCATGACCGGGCATGATAGTCCTTTTGAACAAAGTAGAGAAGATGGATCCTCAAGTCATTTAAGGTCCACTTATTGGAAACCTGTGAAGCTTTCTGAGGTTGAGTTATGCCCTGATTCTGTTAGGGAATATATCCGCTTGCTTCTAAACGTGAAGTCAAGGAATTTTGGATGGAGAAATTACAAAACCATCTTGTATGTCTTGGATGGAAAATTGAGTGGTCAAATAGATTAAATGTTAAACGTTACAGGTATATTGCCCCTCATGGGCAGGGCCAAAAGTCTTACCTTTCACTCCTTGAAGTTTGTAAAGCTATGAAACAGGACCCGAACATGAACTCCTTGCATCTCCAAAGTGACCGGAGTATAATGCATCCTACGGTTGAACATTTCCTTTCTTGCGTACAGTGTGAACGTAAATGTATGTTAACTACTCCCTATTTTTACTTTCATTTTATATGCGTGCTGAATATACCTTTGGTGTGTATATTTTGTCAAACTTGTGTAGATCATGTTAGGTGCCTGAAAAATGGAGCTACATATACATCAAGATATAATGGAAAGTAGTTCTATGGAAAAGACTATTAAAAGGTAGACTAAATCCAACTTCTTTATTTCTCCCCGTTTTAGAAAATTTTAGCTGTAAATTAACTATACTCATAACAAAGTTAGAAATAATGTTATTTTCAATCAGAAAGGAAACGAAATATGTCACATCCACATTAAAGACACATTACAATTTAGTTACTTTCAATTATTTTTCCATGATGTGAAATTTATAATCAATTAGCTTTCTTGCAAGGTTTTGTAATGAATATCAGAGTTACTATAGGGTGCTCGGGGAATATCACATTCTGATGTACCAATTTAGCAACAAAAGTAAAATAGTTTGTTAAATAAATTGTATGCTTTCAGGTATGAACTTTCTTATTCAAATACATTATTTACTTATACATAAAGTATAAGATGTAGTTTATTTATTCACAAGTTGAGGTTAGTTCTTTATCCTTTACTTTTCAATAAAAAACATAGTTTATCATCATTATCTTAAACATCATCATGCTTCAAGCTTCATCATTAAATGCATAATCATTATCATCATTATCATGAAAATCATACATAGTCATCATCATGCATAATCATCATCATGCATCATTATCATGTATGCATCATCAAAAGTAGAAGTGTAAGGACCTAGTATGTGGTAATTCTAGCAAGATGATAATTTAAGTTTTGAAGGGTGAAAGTGATTGGTAAAATTTTAAAAAGGACCTTAAATAGAAAACTTAACCTTTCAACCTTCATTATTTTAAATTTACCATCTCTCTAGAAAACCTTTTTCCTCTAAACTCTCTCTCACCAATCTTTCCCACCTCTCATCTCTTTGAAAATCCGAGTATACCATTGTGAAGCTTGTGAAGAATAGATCAACTTGGACCGGTTGGATTTTGATTTTGGGGTAAGTTTTCTGTTCTTCAATTTTCTAGGGTTTCAAAAAGGGGCTTTTGAAATTGGAGAGCTGTGATCTGTTTTTGTGGCTGTTCTGAGTTTGAATCTCTTCTACGGAAGAGTAATTTCATGTTTATGGGTTTGAATTTTGGTTTAGGTACTCGCAAATCAAATTGAGGCAATTTGGGTGTTCACTTTTGGAGAAAATTGTGAACTGTGTTGGAAATTTTGAGGTAAGGGCACCTAGATTAATTTAGGTTCTTTAGGGATTTGATGAATCTGTTTTTCTGTGCCTGTGCATGCAGTGATCTATTTTGAATTGAATGTTCGAATATGTGAAAATGTGTTGAGAATTGATTTTGTGATGCAATGGTTGTGAAATTGGAAATTGATGGTTAGAATTGTGATGATAGATGAATTTTATTTGTGCTTGGAAATTGTATTGAGCTGTGGGGTTAAGAAATTTCACTGTGATGGACTGAATTTCAGGTGATCATTTTGCAGAATTTCGTTTCTGCATATTTTAGTAAAAGAAAAAAAAAAAATATATATATATATATATATTTTGAGCGAGATTTCTTTGTCTCTTTTGCCTTGTTTATATATATATATATATATATATATATATATTCTGAGCAAGATTTCTTTGTCTCTTTTGCCTTGTTTAAGTGGAAATGATGAAAATTTATATATGCATGTGTGTATGTAATCCTTTGAAAATATGGATAATGAATAGAGGGTAATTTTGATTAATGAGATTGATAATGAGCATGTGACCGTGTATGTTGGGAAAATATATTTGATGATGGTAAATAGAATGTGGCATTTGGTAGATTAATGTGTATAAATCTAGGGACATCATATAAGGTATCCAGACCTCAATGTGCGTCCTGGTCTCATAGACTAAGGCCACATGTGGTGAGAGGTCGATGGAGGTCCCATCAGTTACTCAGAGGAGGAAGCTAGATGGGGCTACCCTGATGTTGTGAGTAGTGAGAGGATGGCGCTGAGGTGAAAAAGACTCAGTTAGCCGGTCGTTGTAAGACCCTTGGTTCATGTTTTGAAACATCAGGTGCTAGCCTTAGATGTCTGAGATCCATACAGTATTCCGGAAGGCGTCAGTCTTGATTGTGATGTATGAATATGATTATGTGTGTAAAGCCTTTGGTAGGCCCTTACCCTTGAATGTGATTGTAATAATTTACCTATATAATTTATTTTAATTATGCCTGCTCTTTATGTATCTAGTTTACCCTATTTGTTTTGTTGTCTTTGTTTGATTGCTATGATCGTGTTTGTTGCTCGGGAGCAAGTGTCAGGTCAAGAGAGGGCTCCTCTGTGGGGAGACAGTAGTCTTAGGACACTATAGTAGGACTTTTATATTATGTATTTAGGCTTTTGAAAAAAATTTATTTGGCCCTTTTGAGGCACTTTTTTGTAAATATAATATATTAGCACTTAAATATTATGATATTTTGCAGACTGAGTTGTATAATATAGCAAAAATAGGAATGTTACAAGAAGTAGTAAAAGAAGCCCAAGGGAAAGAAATAGTAAACCATATTTTTTTACACATAATTATTAATTTGAGGAATACAAACTTTTTTAGGTATCGAAGAGCATTGTTGATGGACCTCTCTCTGGTTTCTTCTAAGATCTCGAGGTATCCAATTTACAAACCTATTATCTACTTTCAAGCTTATGTTTTCTTATTCTTACTTTTCACTTAACATATGTTATTAGATACATGATCCATTTTTTAATAAATTTAAGTCTTTTATAGGCAGTTTATGACACTCTTTTTGAAGCTAAACACAGATCCACATTCTACACTCCGTACTGGAAAATTCCAATGGCAAGGTGGGTAGTCAAACGACAAAGAAAGTTCCAGGATGACCTAAAGATCATCAATACTTGTCTAGACAAACTTATTAAATATGCAAACAAAAGCAGACAGGTTAATAATATTTATTTTCATGATTGAATATTATGATTGATTACAGGAATTTGTACATCATGTTGGCTGTAGATGACATGGTCTTGAAATCATTCTATTTGCAGGAAACAAATGTTGAGAAATTGTAGTAGAGAGATTATGAAAATTTGAAGGTGCGTTTATCTTGATGGATTTATTGCTAATTGCTATTGTTAAACTATCATAATACTTACCTTGAACCTAGGAGTTCTGTAAATACCAATAAGTTTATTAAGATAAGAGTTTACAAGATGCAAGTCTTCTGCATTTCTTGGTTGGTATGCGGGGAGCTGATGTTGATGATCGTCAGGTATGTCTATTCCTAATCCATCAACCTTACAAAAAATTATGCCAGCTAAAATTTGGTTGTTTTGGATAAGCGGCAAGGTTTTGCAATGAATATCAGAGTTACTGTAGGGTGTTCGGGAAATATCACATTTTGATGTAAAATAGTTTGTTAAATAAATTGTATGCTTCCAGGTATGAACTTTAATATTCAAACACATTATTTACTTATACATAAAGTATAAGATGTAGTTTATTTATTCACAAGTCGAGGTTAGTTCTTTATCCTTTATTTTTCAATAAAAAACATAGTTTATCATCATTATCATAAACATCATCATGCTTCAATCTTCATCATTAAATGCATAATCATTATCATTATCATCATGAAAATCATGCATAGTCATCATCATGTATAATCATCATTATGCATCATTATCATGTATGCATCATCAAAAGTAGAAGTAGTAAAATAAGTCTAAAGGAAAGAAGTAGTAAACCATATTTTTTACACATAATTATTAATTTGAGGAATACAAACTTTCTTTAGGTATCGAAAAGCATTGCTAATGGACCTCTGGTTTCTTCTAACATCTCGGGTATCCAATTTACAAACTCATTGTCTACTTTCAAGGTTATGTTTTATTATTCTTACTTTTCACTTAACAACATATATTATTAAATACATGATCCACTTTTTAATAAATTTAAGTCTTTTATAGGCAGTTTATGACACTCTTTTTCAAGCTGAACACAGATCCACATTCTACACTCCGTACCGGAAAATTCCAATGGCAAGGTGGCTAGTCCAACAGTAAGGAAAGTTTCATGATGACCTCAAGATCATCAATACTTGTCTAGACGAACTTATTGAAAATGCAAAAGAAACCAGACATGTTAGTAATATTTATTTTCATGATTGAATATTATGATTGTTTACCGGAATTGGTAAATCATGTTGACTGTAGATGACATGGTCTTGAAACCATTCTATTTGCAGGAAATATATTTTGAGAAATTGCAGTAGAGAGATTACATAAATTTGAAGGTGCGTTCATCTTGATGGATTTAATGCCAATTGCTATTGTTAAACTATCATGATACTTACCTGAAACTTTGGAGTTCTGTAAATACCAACAAGTTTGTTAAGATAAGAGTTTATAGAATGCAAGTCTTCTGCATTTCTTGGTTGGTATGCGGGGAGCTGATGTTGATGATCGTCAGGTATGTTTATTCCTAATCCATCATCCTTACAAAAAACTATGCAGGCTAAAATTTGGTTGCGGCAAGGTTTTATAATGAATATCAGAGTTGACTGTGGGTGTTCAGGGAATATCACATTCTGATGTAGCAATTTAGCAAGAAGAGTAAAATAGTTTGTTAAATAAATTGTATGCTTTCAGGTATGAACTTTCTTATTCAAATACATTATTTACTTATATATAAAGTATAAGATGTAGTTTATTTATTCGCAAGTCGAGGTTAGTTCTTTATCCTTTACTTTTCAATAAAAACATAGTTTATCATTATTATCTTGAACATCATCATGCTTCAAGCTTCATCATCAAATGCATAATCATTATCATCATCATCATGAAAATCATGCATAGTCATCATCATGCATAGCCATCATCATGCATCATTATCATTTATGCATCATCAAAAGTAGAAGTAGTAAAAAAAGCTCAAGGGAAAAAAGTAGTAAACCATATTTTTTACACATAATTATTAGTTTGAGGAATACAAACTTTTTTTTAGGTATCGGAGAGCATTGCTAATGGACCTCTGGTTTCTTCTAAGATCTCGAGGTATCCAATTTACAAACCAATTGTCTACTTTCAAGGTTATATTTTCTTATTCTTACTTTTCACTTAACAACATATGTTATTAGATACATGATCAACTTTTTAATAAATTTAAGTCTTTTATAGGCACTTTATGGCATTCTTTTTGAAGCTGAACACATATCCACATGTACCGGAAAATTCCAATGGCAAGGTGGGTAGTCCAACGACAAGGAAAGTTTCAGGATGACATAAAGATCATCAATACTTGTCTAGATGAACTTATTAAAAATGCAAAAGAAAGCAGACATGTTAGTAATATTTATTTTCATGATTGAATATTATGATTGATTACAGGAATTAGTACATCATGTTGACTGCAGATAACATGGTCTTGAAATCATTCAATTTTCAGGAAACAGATGTTGAGAAATTGTAATAGATAGATTACGTAAATTTGAAGGTGTGTTCATCTTGAAGGATTTAATGCCAATTGCTATTGGTACACTATCATAATACTTACCTTGAACCTAGGAGTTTTGTAAATACCAACAAGTTTATTAAGATAAGAGTTTACAGGATGCAAGTCTTGTGCGTTTCTTTGTTGATATGCGGGAAGCTGATGTTGATGATCGTCAGGTATGTCTATTCCTAATTGTCAATACCTAATTTCGTCCGGAAATTATATTTTTTAAAATAAATAATAAGTAAAAAAAAATTGAAAAAAAAAAGGTAGAAATATATATTATTATTTAATTATGTTTGAAAAATGCTAAAAAAATATAGGATAATATTTTATAGATATATAAAAAATACATTTCTAATACATTAAAAAAAAAAAAAAGAGAAAAAATTTACAAAATCAAAATAAATAAATAAATACAAAAAGAGGACCCAAATAAAAAATAAAGTATAGATAGATAAAAAAAAAAAGGGGACCCAAATCAAAAAGATGAAGTATAAAAAAAAAAAAAAAGAGAAACCCAAACCAAGGAACCTTGGCCCAAAAGAAAATAACCCTGATTTTTAATCTAAGGGTAACCCTAAAAGCAAGGGGGGACAGTAATAAAAGGGTGGTGGTGGTTGTAAATTAAGGACACGAAAAAAAGAGGGGAAGCAAAGGGCACACGAAAGAAAGGGGGAAAAGAGAAAGGAGAAGTAAAAGGGGGCGGCTGTAAAAATTGAAAGGGAGGAAAACAGAAAGAAGAAGAAAAAGGGGGCTACTGTAAAATTGAAAGGGAGAAAAAAAGAAAGGAGAAGAGGAGGGGGCGTCTTTTTTTCGTGGGAGAAAAAGAACTTCATCGACGCGGTATGATTCCTCTTCCTTTCCCACGCTTTCTTCCCTCAATGTGCTCTGCACTTGGCACGTTGCTTTGGCGGTGATTTACTTTTGCGAATTAGGGACGTTCTCCTCCGTTCTGGGACCATTGTGTTGTGTTTGGGTTCGAAGTTCAAATTTACTAGAACTGGAATGCTTGATTTGTATCTTGTTTTGGAAAATAAAAATAATGAACGATGTAAGGTGTGTTATGTGCTCTGTTTTCGGTTTTGGTTGTTTGGGTGGAACATTTGGTTTTTGTTTTGTTCCTGTGGAAAATATAAGGGAACAGGGGAATAGAGAAGGCTGTCCAGGAGAATGTGGTAACTGATAAACTACTTGTTGATGTTGTTGATGACCTTATTATTGACTTTTGCCAGTTATATTTTAATCTTTCACTGAGACCCTTAGCAAAGCAACTGGGTTGAAAGCGTTTGGTAGGGAGAGCTCATATTGTGGATTGTGCATTTGCTTTATTATTTTTTTTTAATGTTGATATAAGAAGTTTTGCGAAAAATGCTGGTATAAGAAGTTTTGCGAAATAGTATCCAGTTAACTGGGAATGGATACACGTATAGCATGGACCAACCTGTTCATTACTCTGGCTCTTCTATTATCAATACTAGATGAGTCATTTTGCCAGTAAATTCCCATTGGGAAGATTTAAAAATATATAGAAGGGAATATGGGAACTGGATCTGGATCTCGCAAAACTTGATTGATGTTGGTTAGTATGAAGTATTTTCGCTTGCGTTCTAATTTGTTCGTTTACTGTATTTGATACATTTTTTTTCATCTTTTGAGTGGATTGTAGCTCTTTTGAATTGAATATAAAAATATCCATCTGCAGTGGCAGTGGCAGTGGCATTGGTGCATTGTGTGTGGTTTCACTCTTGTGTATTTCTTATTATTGCTTGTGTCTATATTAATATTTATAATTATGGCAGCTGATAAAAAAAATGAGGTTAATGATAAGGGTTCTAATTTTATTTTTTTTTATTTATTTATTTTTTTCTTTTTCTTCATTACTTATATATAGCTAAATTGATATAAAGAATTTAAAGAATGTCAAATTATTATTATATTTTTTTATTATTATTTTTATTTATTTAATTTATTTTATATTTTTCTTTTATTATTATTATCATTATTTCATTTTCATTTATTTAGTTTCATTTTATTTATTTATTGAATTTTTTTTTAAATAATAATAATTAATAATCTAGAAATTAATTTATTATATTTAATTTCCAATTATAGATATTTAGTTTTAAATATAATATTCAATATTATTATACGAAATCTTCGTTGTATTATTACATTGATTTTTTTTTTTTTCATTTCATTTTATTTTTTAAGTGAAACTTTTCTTATTTTTTATTTTATAATAAGATCGTCTAATTATATATATGACTACTCACGTTGTTTTATAGCTTTTGAATAATAGTTTTAATATAAAGAGAATTAATTAAATATAATTACCTAAATGAATTTATATATTAGGATACCTTAGTTTTATCATAAGAAGGATAAGGGTTAAGTAGGATCACACGCATCGTCTTATACATGATATCCTATCTTTAAATATATATTTACATTTTTCTTTTAAGTTTAATTGATCTATTTATATCTGTCATGTCATTATATTTTATATTTTTTCATAGTTTATTCAAATTATAATTTTCATTTTATAAATATTTACTAATGATTTTATAATAAACTCTTATTTATTTAAAAAAAAATTTTATACCAACTTTTAATATGATTGTGAAATTTACATTTCCTTTTCATATTAAAAAGTTGTTTAGATGTTTGTACAATTATGTGCATTGTCTTCCATTCAATGCTTATTATATTTAAATATTTTTTTATATCACCTATATATAAAATAATCATTTAAATATATATATGGCTATACACGTCATCTTATATTTAACCTTTAACTAAAATTTATTCAGATAAAATAAATATGTTTAAATCATTTTAAGCCAATTTATATAGCAATTTATAATATCCATGTATAGTTTACACTATCTTGATTTATTATAAGATTGATAAAAAATAATAAAATATATAATTTATTTTTTTTTATTATTTTTCAAAACTCGTATCTCTTTAAAATTATCAATCATAAACTAAATAAATAAAAAATGTTTTAAGAAGAACTACGTAACCCTGATTTTCCATTCTAAATGGAAATACGTAGGAGAAAGGTTAATATCTTGTCGGACCCAAATAAATTCTAATTTAATATTTTTCTTTTTTAACAATAATAATTTTAAAAATTATTTTTACTTTATAATATTTTATTTCTTTATAGGGGAAACAAACATTATAAGGTCATATTTATCTTGCATATTTAATTGAAAGGTAACCGTCTTATGACGGACGTTGTAGGGTGTTGATACCTTCCCTACACGTAATCGACTCCCGAACCCATTTTTTTTGTTTCGAAGATCATTTAGTTTTTCCATAGTTTTCCTTAATAAACTATGGTGGCGACTCCATTGTTCCCCTGAAAAAGGGTGAATTATTTTTACATTCGTCGGTCCCGTCGTGACCCCGGTTGCGACACTAATCTATCATCCTTACAAAACACTATGACGGCTAAAATTTGGTTACTTTGGATAAGCGGCAAGGTTTTACAATGAATATCAGAGTTGACTGTAGTCTGTTGGGTGTTCGGGAAATATCACATTCTGATGTACCAATTTAGCAACAAGAGTAAAATAGTCTGTTAAATAAATTGTATGCTTTTAGGTATGAACTTTCTTATTCAAATACATTATTTTACTTATATATAAAGTATAAGATGTAGTTTATTTATTCACAAGTTCAGGTTAGTTCTTTATCCTTTATTTTTTAATAAAAACATAGTTTATCATCATTATCTTAAACATCATCATACTTCAAGCTTCATCATCAAATGCATAATCATTATCATCATCATGAAAATCATGCATAGTCATCATCATGCATCATTATCATGTATGCATCATCAAAAGTAAAAGTAGTAAAAGAAGCCTAAGGGAAAGAAGTAGTAAACCATATTTTTTACACTTAATTATTAGTTTGAGGAATACAAAATTTTTTTAGGTATCGGAGAGCATTGCTAATGGACCTCTGGTTTCTTCTAACATCTCGGGTATCCAATTTACAAACCCATTGTCTACTTTCAATGTTATGTTTTCTTATTCTTACTTTTCACTTAAAAACATATGTTATTAAATACATGATCCACTTTTTAATAAATTTAAGTCTTTTATAGGCAGTTTATGACACTCTTTTTGAAGCTAAACACAGATCCACAATCTACACTCCGTACCAGAAAATTCCAATGGCAAGGTGGGTAGTCCAACAACAAGGAAAGTTTCAGGATGACCTAAAGATCATCAATACTTGTCTAGACAAACTTATTAAATATGCAAACAAAAGCAGACAGGTTAGTAATATTTATTTTCATGATTGAATATTATGATTGATTACAAGAATTGGTACATCATGTTGACTATAGATGATATGGTCTTGAAATCATTCAATTTGCAGGAAACAGATGTTAAGAAATTGTAGTAGAGAGATTACGTAAATTTGAAGGTGCGTTCATCTTGATGGACTTAATGCCAATTGCTATTGTTAAACTATCATAATACTTACCTTGAACCTAGGAGTTCTGTAAATACCAACGAGTTTATTAAGATAAGAGTTTACAGGATGCAAGTTTTCTGCGTTTCTTTGTTGATATGCGGGAAGCTGATGTTGATGATCGTCAGGTATGTCTATTCCTAATCCATCATTCTTACAAAATACTATACTGGCTAAAATTTGGTTACTTTGGATAAGCGGCAAGGTTTTATAATGAATATCAGAGTTGATTTTAGAGTGTTCGAAGAATATCACATTTTGATATATCAATTTAGCCATAGTTTGTTAAATTTTTTTAAATATAATAAAATAATTATATATATATATATATTCCAAAAATGATAAATCAAAAATTAAAAGTTAAACTAAATTTAAACATTAAATACTCTGATTTAAGAATAAAAATCTATTTTCTCCATGATTTCAATAAACTTATGCATCCAACTTTTATAAAAAAATTATTTTCATTTAACTTTTCTAAAAATACAATACATAATTTTATTTAAATTATAAAAAAATTAAATATTATAAAGAAAAATACTTTTTAAAAAAAATTATTTTACTTTAAAAAAATATTTTAAAAATATTCCTATATGATATTTTAAACTATATTTTTAATTTGTTAAATATATTATATTTATATTTAGTAAATATGCTAATTTATTTCATTCAGGAAATATTGTGCTGAATTGATTGTTAATATAATATAAGTGTCTTAACATAACAAATATTGTGAATGTTAATTCAAACTCTCTTTACTTTAATAATAGGAATGTTACAGGACACCATCACCCGCCAAAAATTGACTTCATTTCTCCTCTGACTTGGTGATTGATTGATTGAAACGTTCCATCTAACACTTCTACATGTTTCTCACTGATTTTTTGGTTGAATGGTATTTTTATTCTTTTAATTTTTGATTAATTATTCAATATTAATAAATAAATAATTTATAAAAAAGTTATTTTTACTTTTACATTTTGTTTTAAATAAAATCCTATATATTATCATTAAAATATAATTTAATCCTTTTATATATATATATAGATTAAACTGTGTATTTATGATAACATATAAAAAGTAAATTATTTTTTAATGATAATATATAGAGATTTTTTTAAGAAAAATATATGTGAGAAAAACATTATTTTCAAGAAATTTATTTTAATTTATTTAATTATAGACCTAAGTTGAAAAAAAAAATTATATTGATTGATAAATTTATTTTATAAATATATTTAGTGACAAGCTAAGATTATTTTAATAAATTTATCTCACATTTTTTTTTAAATGTAATAGATCTTAAGTCTATTGTATAATATTTTTTATTTATAATTGAATATACCTTAAAAATTTCATAATTTTTATTGTGATATCACCAAACTCTTATACTTTGGTCGTGTATTGTCTTAATATTTGATACTATTTACCCCTAAAACAAATTATGTTACATTGTTTATATAAACATAAAATGCAAAAACATTCTATAATGCATGACAGTTTAAATGAGTTATTTTTTATGTGATCTTATATAATGTTGCATATAATTAAGTATCTTATATAAAAATTTACTAAATTACTCAATGGTTAATGTGAGTGTTTAATTTAATTTTATGAATCTTATAATTAGATTACATTTTTTTTTTGAAATATTTTTTCATTATGTTTTTTCTTTACAACCTAAAACAATATTTAAATAACTAGTTACATAAATAATTACATGTCATATACTTCGGTGATAATTATTATTAAGAGTTGTAAAATGAAGTTAAATACATATTTTAATAACATTGATATTAGAGTAAATGAATGTATAAAGTGAATGATTGGAGTGGAATTGTTGGGAAAATTTCATATTGACTAAAAATGAGGCCGAATTATAGTATATAAATGAAATGTAAACCTCACTTCCTGAACCGGTTTTGGGGGTGAATTAGGTCCATAATCACTCAAACACCATTTATGTTTTGTCTAGTTGAAACTATGGAAAGAAGATGTTAGATATTTTTGTTATTATATTATATCTAGCAGATATTTGTGGTCCATTTTCTGAAGCCAATTATCTTTTAGTTTTTCGATTTTTTTTGTTATGTGGTTATGAACTCTGTCAGAGCTCTATAAATATCACATATGTTCTGAGGTTTAAGGTCACAAAATCGACTCTCTTCTATAGTATTCCATACCATCAGGTATAGAGAGTTAGGATTCAGAACCGACGCTTAGAGAAATTCATCTGGAACAATGGCTGGAAGTTAGTTATGCTTTTTTACTTCCGCTTCATTCATAAAAGTTTTTCATTTGATATCAGAGCCTGATTACAATTCAGGGACCTATGGGTCGAGAAACCCAATGAGTCCAAATATCATATTCTCTTTGATTTCTACATTCAAATTCATCAACTACCCTTACTTTTGTGTTCAATCCAAAATACCTTCCTTCAGACAAACGCTATCCTGGCCACACTGGTAAATTTGTGCATACATCCAACACAACATCTGCAAGTATAATTAAATGAAAAAGTTATGAATTTTTTTTGGAAACAAAATAAAGTTATGTATTTTAATGACATGCTAGGCTAATAGATTAATTTTTTTTTTTTTTAACACTAATGTTAAACTTACACAGGAAAAGAGTCATACCCTTTAAACACTAAATCATATACCGAGTGTTGTCAAATTTTATTTTTTCTTCAAAAATCACTTCTCTCCTATTTAATTTTGTTAAGCATTTCAGTGTGCACTAAACATAAATATGTTGTGTTCAGTAATTTATATATACTCATGCAGATATCTTAAAAAAATGTACAAGTGTATGTATATCAATACTCTTTTGGTAATAGTTTTTGCAACATGTATACTTGAATTACACTTGAATGTGATTATATTGAATATTTTGTCTATTTTGTTAATTCATGTATGCTCTAATACCATTAAATGTAATATATCCAAAATACTAGCTTATATTTCATAATATTTTAAGGGCTAATTTTACTACATTGTCCGGAAAAAACTAAATAAGACCCAAAAATATAGATTATATTTTTTATCCTTTAATATTTCTAACTCCTACTACTATAATCCTACATTTACTGTTGCCCAATTGATAAACCCAATTCAAACCTGACATTTGTTCCCATGCAAATTACACGACCGTAACAGTTAACATACACAACACAACAATGTAGGATAAACTAGTTATTCAAAAGAGTATGCATAAATTAATAAACTATACAAAATATTTCACAACATATTGAAAATGTAAGAATTTACCTAAGATTTTATACATATTAAAATTTAAATATCACAAAAAAATCGACGTTTTTTAGAAGATCGTATGAACTTCGAATATTTAAGGCTAGCAGCATTGTTGGTAGCATTGCGATGAATGAACATGTACTCAATTTCGTCTATTAACAATAATAACTCTTTTTAGATATAGAAAATAAAATAAATCATGCTTTCAAAGTACGACTTCCCCAAATAATAAATATTGGTCAACTTAACCCTTTTAAAGTAATTTTCAAATGAAAATATCCCTCCTCCATACAAAAGCATTCTTAAGAGTGGGTTTTTTCAACCCTAATTAGGTAGGCCACTTAAAGAGGGGTTAGTTTATGAAACGATTAGGGTAAATGTAACATCCCAATTTTTGAGAAAAAAAATGTATAATAAATATATATATATATATATATATATTTGTAACTTGATTATTTAGTTAAATATTATAATTGGGTTTACAAGATAAAATAAAATATTTTATGAAATAAAATATTGAATTAGTGGTTATAAATAGATATTGTGAAATTATTAATATTTTATCAAATATTATCATATTATCATATTATTAGTATTTTAAAATATATGAAATTATTATAAAAGATATATTGAGAAATTATTAATATATTAAAGATATTGTGAGATTATTGATATTTTAAAAAGATAATTTTGTTAATATTTGGAAAGATATTATTAATTGAATCTATTCTTCAAAAGCCCGACTCTACCTATATAAATAGACGTTAAACCCTTTCTATTCTTCATTCCAAAATTTTCCTAATGTTTGGGACAAACCTTAGAGGAGGCGACCGGAGGCGACACGTGAGGACTTGAGCGTGTAACATCTAAAGACGTCGCGTAGCATCTAAAAGCATCGTGCAACATAAATCGAGGTAAGAAAGGGAGTGGGGAATGTCTTACCTATGGGATGCATATGAGGATTTTGGTAGAGAGGTAACCCCTAAGCCTTGATAGGATTTTGTGTGTGTTGAGGCAACCATAAGCCCTCATAATTATGATGCGTTGCGATGTGTTTGCGAGTTATTTATGTGTTTTGAGAAGTCTGAGTTTTGGCTTAGCAGGGTAAAATCCAAGTTATACTTAGTCATTCGAGATATGTGATGAGTTATGCATTTGTATGTTATGTGTTTATTTGTACATATTTTATTCATTCATTCATATTTTCCTTGGGGGTAGATGCGATCTATGAAGGAGGGTCTCTATGGTCTTCTACCTTGACCTTAGGATTTTAGAGTAGGAAACCTCTCATTTGAGAGTTGAAATGAGGGGCCACCACGACCGGTTATACTATCCCGACTGGTTCCGGTTAGACTCGTTCTAATGAGAGTGGATTGATAGGGTATTTAAATCCGGTCCATGTCCTCTTAGATTACTCATTTGCATTTGCATTGCGATGGTACCACATGCATTTAGAGATAAGAGCATTAATGTATTTGAGTTAATTGAGTTTGTGATTGAGTATGTATTGATGTGTGTGATGCGTTTTGTGTGTGATGTGTGTGTTTAGTTCTACCTATTTTCTTATAAGTATTTATAACATATGTGAGATATAATCTTCACTCTTCTGTTTTGTTTTTGGTATTTTGTTTGGGTCCTATACTTTTATAGGTGAACATATCTTTGAGAAAGAACAAAGAAGAGTTGAGTGATAAAGCTAAGTCTCCTAAGCCTTGATTTCGTAAGTGCTCTGATTAGGTGTGAAGTCGGAAAATAAAAAGATTATTTATTTTAAAGAAGTTTATTTAAAGTTTATTATATTTTTATTAGTAAGAACTTATAAAGGTTATATCAACGCCTAGGAATATTTTATTTTATTTTCTATATCTTGAAAGAGTTATTATTGTTACTGGATATATAGTGGTGGTGTGAGAGTGTATATCTAGGAAAGTTCTGACTAGGAAAGACTTGGTATTTAAGAGTGTCCGTTAGTGACCCACCTCTTTTTCCTGAGAACTTACTAGGTGTACTAATTCACGGTCTATTGCCGTTGTTCTAGTAGGTAATATGACCCAGTAAAAGTTTTATTTTCAAATTTTATTCCCTTATTTTGTAAATATTTATTTATGAAGTGATTATATTTGAAATCTTTTAGTTTCATTCTTCGAAAATTTTATATTTATTAATGAGGTAAAAGGGTGTTATAGCAAAGCAAATCTATGGGTCAAGGATCAAATTCACAGCTCCAACACTTAATATTAAAACAATTTAAAATTTATACCTTCAAATGTAGATCTGTCCATTGCATTCCCGTGCTCCACAGTAGCATATATTACTCTTAAGCTTGATAAATCTTCCATTGAAGGAATTATAATCAATAGTCAGCTCTCTACCAGCAGGAATGTCCTTTACAGCAAACAACATTTTGTGAGGAAGATTCTTGCCATTGAGATCATACATAACATCTTTGACATGCAGATTTGGACAACAACTATGATTCAGAAATCTGGCAATGTTGCCACGTTTACTTGCATTGATGAAGAACTTTCCAACATCTGCAAAAGAAGACTGCAACTGTTAAAATAAGTCCAAACACAAGAAAAGAAAGTTCCATCAAGAACATACCCATGTCAAAAACATAGTCATTATCTAGCCTCCATCCAGCCTCCAGCTTGCAACTGACTTCTCCAATGTACTCACAGACAAAGCTCCCAGAGGGAATGAAAGAGCGTGTTCTAACACCCCAACCTTTCAGTTCTGTCAAGAAGATTTCTAGTTGAAATTGAACACCATGCTGACTTACACGGTTGATACAAGAGGAGCACTTGCAAGACGGGCCACACTCAAGTATAAGTGACGACTCCATTGGAGAAGCAAGTCTTTTGTTACAATCATTAGGCACTCTGATACCTTTCTTGGTAAAGCAAATACATTTCTCCTTGTCTGCACATCCATCAGCACAATCAAAGCGACAAGGAATTGCCTCCATTAACTTCTTTGAGTATATGTTATTCACAACATACTCAAAGGATGTGGGTAGCTGAGCACAATCAGATGATGTCACCACACGAACAGTAAACTTCTCCTGACCATCTGAAAGATCATTAAGTCGAACAATCTTCTTTGGGACTACAGAAGCTCTAGGTTTGCGTCTCTTCCTAGGAGCAAACCTTTCAATTTGCCTTGAAACTTCACCATTGTCATTAAGGGCAGCACAAGTTTGGGGTTGTCCTAAAATTCTATTTAGTTTAAACTTGAACACAAGCTTTCCATATCTCCCTCTTTGTGTTGTCACTGAATCCACTAAATACAAACCATCATAAACATACGAGTAGCAAGCATTGCTGCTAATGCAACTGACAGCACTATCAAATTTTCCAGAAACTTTCAATATAACCCTCACGGGAGTTCTAGCCTGCATGCTATTTCGTAGTGCCAAATTTCCCCCTTCCAATTTTTGATCAATAGGTGAAAGATTTCTCCCTCCTACATAAGGATTTCCTCCTTGACCTTCGTAAACCAAAGTACGATTGGATTTCCTAGCATTATCATAGCGATCCGTTACAACAATGCTTGTGGCCAACGAGCTGTTGCCTATTACCTTATAATCAATCCCATTCCAAATCTGCTGATGGAGGCCAATGACACTGAGTTCAACCCGGTACTGAAAAACGTCACCGACCTCGATTCCTAGTATAGGTCCCACGCGCTTTTGAGTGTTCTCCCATTGATGCTTTCTTCTCATTCTCCTTGTGGCTTCCATCAGAGCTTTTTTCTTAACCTTAGAATTCCCAGGTTCGTAGGTTTTATATTCATTCACTATCTTTTCAAACAAGTTTTTAAACGTCACCAAGGCTCGATGCACCTTCCTGCGTTTCACCAACACTTCCCTCGATTCCCTTTCCCTGTCAGACGAAGGAGTACGAGAGGAACCTTCATGCCTTTTCCTAGAGGGATTTGAAGCATCCATTTCTGTACACCCAACTTAGAAAAAGAGACATCCATCAACAAGTAAAACAAAGGTATTTAAAGAAACCAACTTTCCACCACAAGAAAATGCAATGCACAAAACAGTGAAACAAGGTTGCAAAACTCGTAAACTAAATGAAGAAAATGCAAAACTTTGGAGAAAACAAGAAATGGAAACTGGCAAAGAAAAACATGTATAGAAAGAAGAACAGAAAATAATGAAGCAAAACACTTCCAAACCAAGACACTTACGCTGTGTACCGATGAACAGAAGATATTGAGAAATGGAAATGAAACTGTGAAAGGATGTTCTTAAAAATGCTTGGAAAGAAGAAAACTTACAGAGCACAGTGCTGGTGGTGAAAGAAAAAGCTGAGAATGAAGAGAAAACCAATCGTCACCTGTAGTTATCTACTCCAACCCTTTTACTGTTTTTTTTTTTTAATATAGTCTAAGACCTTTTTAAAAAATTAGAAACTTAAATTAATTAGCATTAAATGATAGATAAGTATACAAATCATAAAAGAATAATCAATATTATTTTAAATTTTTTTCAAAAAAAGTAATAGATGGAGTAATTATTACTCCACTTGTAAGTTTTTTAATGCAATTTTTTCTAATGTTATATTACAAACAAAAAATCATATTTTTTTATCAAATAAATTTGGTTGCTTTGGACAGAGTGTTTAGGAAATATCACATTCTGATGTACCAATTTAGCAACAAGAGTAAAATAATTTGTTAAATAAATGATATGCTTTCAGTATGAACTTTCTTATTCCAATACATTATTTACTTATACATAAGGTAAAAGATGTAGTTTATTTATTTACAGGTCAAGGTTAATTCTTTATCCTTTACTTTTCAATAAAAACATAGTTTATCATCATTATCTTGAATATCATCATGCTTCAATCTTTATCATCAAATGCATAATCATTATCATCATCATGAAAATCATACATAGTCATCATCATGCATAGTCATCATCATGTATTATTATCATATATGCATCATTAAAAGTAGAAGTAGTAAAAGAAATCCAAGGGAAGAACAAAGATATTCTAATAATTACAGATATATTCTAATAATAACAGAGATATTCTAATATTCTAATACAGTAAACCGTATTTTTTACACATAATTATTAATTTGAAGAATATAAATTTTTTTAGGTATCGGAGAGCATTGCTAATGAACCTCTGGTTTCTTCTAACATCTCGGGTATCCAATTTACAAACCCATTGTCTACTTTCAAGGTTATGTTTTCTTATTCTTACTTTTCACTTAACAACATATGTTATTAAATACATGATCCACTTTTTAATAAATTTAAGTCTTTTATAGGCAGTTTATGACACTCTTTTTGAAGTTGAACACAGATCCACATTCTACATTCTGTACCGGAAAATTCCAATGGCAAGGTGGTTAGTCCAACAACAAGAAAAGTTTCAAGATGACCTAAAGATCATCAATACTTGTCTAGACGAACTTATTAAATATGCAAACAAAAACAGACAGGTTAGTAATATTTATTTTCATGATTGAATATTATGATTGATTACAAGAATTGGTACATCATGTTGACTATAGATGATATGGTCTTGAAATCATTCAATTTGTAGGAAACAGATGTTGAGAAATTGTAGTAGAAAGATTACGTAAATTTGAAGGTGCGTTCATCTTGATGGATTTAATGTCAATTGCTATTGTTAAACTATCATAATACTTACCTTGAACCTAGGAGTTCTGTAAATACCAACAAGTTTATTAAGATAAGAGTTTATAGGATGCAAGTTTTCTGCGTTTCTTTGTTGATATGCGGGAAGCTGATGTTGATGATCGTCAGGTATGTCTATTCCTAATCCATCATCCTTACAAAACACTTTGCCGGCTAAAATTTGGTTACTTTGGATAAGCGGCAAGGTTTTACAATGAATATCAGAGTTGATTGTAGAGTGTTTGAAGAATATCACATTCTGATGTATCAATTTAGTAATAAGAGGAAAATAGTTTGTTAAATTTTTTTAAATATAATAAAATAATTATATATATATATATATATATTCCAAAAATGATAAATCAAAAATTAAAAGTTAAACCTAATTTAAACATACTGTAAATACTGATTTAAGAATAAAAATCTAAATAAATTTTGTCATGATTTCAATAAACTTATGCATCCAACTTTCATAACAAATATTTTCATTTAACTTTTCTAAAAATACAATACATAATTTTATTTAAATTATAAAAAATTAAATATTATAAAGAAAAATACTTTTTAAAAAAAAATATTTTACTTAAAAAAAAATATTTTATAAATACTCACATATGATATTTTAAATTCTATTTTAAATTTTTAAATATGTTATATCTGTATTTAGTAAATATCGCTAATTTATTTCATTCAGCAAAATTTCTATAGCATGCATAATATAATTTTTTTTTTATCAATTTGTTAATTGTTTTAATGTTTTATGATACTTTATTTTGATTCGATGATAAAATATTAAAAACTCAGGTTGAGATATAGAGATGTCTAAGAATAGAACTATAAACTCATCTTTTAATAAAAGAGAAATTAATATGATTGATGAAATAACTTCTAATATATCAAATTTAAATTTAACGAGTAATGTTGTAGAAAATAGTGTTGAGGAATAACCTACAATGCAAAAAATTGATTAACATATTCAACAATCTCCTTTTTTTTTTTTTAACTTATGAGGTACAGGAAAAAAAAATTGACATTGATATTTTGATACGTGATTCTAGAATTCGTCATAATTTTATGATTATTTTGTAAGTCAAATATATGAGATTTGTAAAACTTATATAAAGTTTAGACCGTATCACTATGAATGTGTATTTTTTTTTGTTTAAATAATTATCTTCATCGATTTTTAAGTTATTTGATTTTTTTATTAATTGCATGATTATATATATTAAAAAAATTATTGTAAAATTCAATACAGATATGATAATCGATAAATTTTATAATATAAAATATTATTAAATTTAATTAAATAAATAAATATACTAAATATATATTTAACGTTATATATAATTATTTATATTAATTTTAAATATATATAAATAATTTATAATTTATTTATTATATTTATTTTTATATAATAATTAATTTTAATATATATTAGTTTCGCCTCACGTCTAAAATTTCAGCTCCGCTTCTCGTTACGTGACAGAACCAATTTGCAAGAAGAAGTAAGATATTGCAAAATAAACTTTCATATACACAAGTACAATTCTAGTTTATTTTTGTTCTTTGATTTAAAGAAACTTGAAACATTTAATATATATTAGAGGAGGAAATAGTACTTAAAAGAAGAAATCGTACTTAAAAAATAAATCTAACTTAAAATCGTGTTTCGAAAATACGATTTAAAAAATAAATAAAAACCATACTTTGGAAACATAATTTAAAAAAAAAAAAATCGTGATTTCAAAACAAAATTTTCTTAAATCCATAAATTTCTTTTAAAAAATTACCTATACACATGATATAATTTTAAAAATATAATCAAAGCATAAAAAAAACACAATATTTACATCCTAACCATAAAAACAATAATCTTACGTAAAAAAATATTTCAACTAAAGTCAACATTTATTATCAAGAAAAGGAACGAAAAATATTAAAAACAGAAAGGATTACAAAGTGAAAAAAGAATTACCTTGTGCATGTCATTCTTCAACATAATCAGTCGCTGTGAACACCACCTACCCTACTACGACTCTCAGGAATGCAC
Organism: Macrotyloma uniflorum; assembly: GCA_016859785.1. Lineage (NCBI taxonomy): Eukaryota > Viridiplantae > Streptophyta > Magnoliopsida > Fabales > Fabaceae > Macrotyloma > Macrotyloma uniflorum. Next base: position 1,677,669 of record BDMB01000040.1, read on the forward strand.
GCAAACCAATGACAATCACTTTATCTTTTATATTTTTTTTCTCTAGTTTTATTAATCCTTCTAAAGTTAGTCAATTCTTTGAAGTTGTTTTGGTTGGTGCATTATTTAAATCAATTTTGTTAACATTAACCTTTAAAACTAATTTTAAACACACAAAGTATTAAGCGGTATATAGGAAAGAAAATAACATTAAATACTTTCTTTTTAATAAAAATTTATGAATTCTATATACAAAAAATCAACACTAGGAATCAACGTCATTTTATGTATAGAAAGAAGTCAAAGTCACATATAAATCCGGTGTTGATTATTAGTATGTATTCGACAACGTAACTATGCTGAATACACATTAACAAAAGTTTTATCATAACTTTAGTTCTTATCTTGTCTAAAGTTTTGATAGAATTTTTGAGTAAATCATCCATAAATAATACTAACCTTAGCATTGTTATCAAATGATATATGCCTACTTAAGATTCTAAACTGTGGATTGTCAAATAAATCTTGGAATACTTGTCCATGAATGCACATAGTGATTCTCTTCTCTTGTCAGACGTCAACTAGAGCGAGTTTTTTCAAAGGGTGTGGTTTGTTGGCTGCAAACTGGGTTGTAAACGCCCCGGTCAAGGTTTCGAAACAATCAATTGAATTTTCGAGGAGGGTAGCAAACCAATTGAGTGTTTCCCCTTCTAGTGAAGTTGGGAAAACACGACATAATATCATGTCATTTTTTATAATACGTTAAAAACACATGTACTTGAGTATCCGAACACGAGGTGTCATCATAAACTTTCATGCTCAAACCTCTTCAGGCAATTGGGAGAGGGGTCTCCATAATTTCGTCAACAAACAGGTGTAACCTCTGTTCTCATCTCCGTAGTTGAGGCCACAACTACATGTTGGGATCCCACCTTATTACTTCCTGCTACTAGATTTGTTATGGTTGTAGCTTATTTAGATATGGCTGAGGCGTTGCCACCTCAAGAATCACTAATAGTGGTTGGATTGGGACTGGTTGTGAGATGGCCCCTTTTGGAGGGGGTTGATTATGATGAGATTGAGATGCCATCGGTCCCCTGTACATGAAAAGGCTACTTCATTTTGATCTAGTCTCCATCATATTCTAGCGTTTTCTTACTCAAGTTGATCTATCGCATCTACACTCCGCTTCTAACTATGCTTTATTTCCTTGAGTTCCTTTATAACTGCTTCCAATAAATACCTTTCATTAGGAGGGGAGGATTCGGTCAGCCTCCTAGACTCTCCTCTTGACTGACCATATTCCGGGTTACCGTCATCGCCTCAAAAGTATCTCGACCCTACGGTGAATGTCAAAATGTACTTACACGGACTAAATATCTCAAAATTGTCTTCAATCTTTTCTATTATTGTCTGTTCCTTCTGACTCCTTCGAACCACACAAGGAGATATACCTGCGATTATGTTTCGACACTCAAGTTAATAAATAATGTAAATAAGGTTTAGTATATTATTATAGTAAGATAACTATAGTTTATTAGAATCATTTATTTATAATATAGTCTAAAAACAAATTTACCTTAATAAATAAATTTTGTGTCACCTTTAAATCTTTCAATTATCATATTAAAAATAACATATTTGAATTCAATAATAATCGAATACGTATTGAGAATGATCAAATAATATATTGAACATTCAGTTAATTTATCCGGTAGAATATTTGACTTTTTACTATCAGAATTTGTTTGTATTGAATTTATCGATTTCAATAATTGGCTCTATAAAGTATCGTGAGAGTTGGAAATTATTCCCTTAAACTCTTATTTTGAGTTTTTCCTTTAGTTAAATAAATTTTTCTTTTGGTTCTTGTTTAATCTTGTGTTGGATGAGCACTCTGCTTTCTCCCCTAGAATGGGATGAACGGTTTGAAGATATTTCTTTCTAACCTTGTAAGGTTTTTTTTTTTTTTTTTTTATATATACAATATTTATTAATTTGAAAATTTAGTTCTATAGTAACATATGTTATTACAAATAATAATTGTCCCTTTTCTTAAATAAATTTAGTACTATAGAATTTCTTTCGTTAGAAAATATTCTTTCAAAACATATAATTAAAATGATTTTTTTAAATATTATAATGATAGGACTTATTTAATAATAAAAATTTAAAAATTTCATCTCTATAAATATTAAATATATAGCGGGTTACCTGCCATAGATTAATATTATATATAGATTTTTTTATAATAATAATAATTTCAAATAAATAATATAATAATTAAATAAAAATTAATATATATATATATATATATAATTATTATTGTGATGAGTCTTTGACTTGATTAAAATTTAAAGTCTCTGTAGATATTAATTATTTTATGGATTTTCCTATTATTATTTGATATCTTAAGAGAAATTTAATATAAATATTTTATTATATAATAATTTTTTAAATTTATTAAATATATGAGTTTCGGATGTAAAAATATAAATTAAAATATCTTTTAGATCGTGTGCCGTTATGATTGATATTCAATAAAAATATAATTAACTTTAAATTTGAAAAGAATGTTAAAATCCAACATCTTTGACAAATTAAAAATAAAACCATCAATGAACAAAATTAATTTTTACTAAGAATTATTTAATCCTAATTTTTTATTATGAATAGAAATACAGAGAAAAGTTAATATTTTGTTGGATCCATTATATATATATAATCTTTCTTTTGAAATAATAAATAATAGATAATTTAGTTTAATTTTTATATAATTTTATTTGATTAAGGGTAAATGATTTTGACCTCCAAGTAACTTCGGTTCTATTTCTACATGTATTAAATACAATAATAAATATATAACTTTTGAAATAATTTTACAAAAATAACCAATCTCTTTTCACAAATGCATTACTTTGAATTAAAAATAATAATAATTAGTTTGGAAAATATTAAGAAGAGAAAAAAAAATTAATACTTCATTGGAAAGTGAGAACATCAACCATTTTAGAATGAAAGTAACACATGAGAAGATTTTTAGACTTTTATTTAGTATGTAAAAACTTAAATCATATTTTAACGAAGATTTGAAATTAGATTACAAACATCAAAATTCATCTAAATTATGATAACTTTTATAATCTTTATGGTGAAATCTTATGTGAAAAATGAAAAGCCTATTTATCATTTAGTTGTTTTCCTAATGTGTATATAATTTATAGAATAATATTAAATATTTCTATTAATGCTGCATCTATTTGAGATGAACCGTATTTCAAGATAGATAAAATAATTTTACTTTACTTCCTATTAAAAATGTTTTAAAAAATCTGAAAGAATTATTAATGATTTTCTTTAAAATTATAAGAAGAATAATATTCAAAATTGGAGAATATAAATTTCTCATGTTAGCCAGCAAATAAAAAAACAACACGATATTTAATTCTTGCATGGTTTGAATCCTTTCTGATAAAGGAATGGATGAATAAATTTATGCAAGTCCCACTTCAGTTTGATTTCCCCAACTTGGGACAAAGAAGAGAGGAAAAGGTCTATACATCTCGATTTTTTTTTTCATTTAAAGTATATATATGTAGTTGATATGGATTTGTATAACAGTATTCTCAACTACTTGAAAAAGCGCGAAGAATGAAAAAAAAAAAAAAAACTAGTGAGAAAAAGAAGGGTTAAAAATGTAACAAGTAATATTAAAAAGGAGAGTTTTAAAAAATATAAACAAAATGTAAATGATATATATTTATAAAATAATTATTTATAAAACATCTTTGCATAATTTATACATTCTTTACTGACAAGAATTATAAAAAAGGTTTTTAAGTTGTATAACATACATTCTATACTTGTTTTATGAGTTGAAATTGAAACAAGTAAATTTCAAAAAAGTTTTAACAGCAAATAATTTTAACCCCTTTGTTTTTCCATAAATAAGTTTAACTGATTGAAATTGAAGTTCTCTCCGGACGTATCTCCGGTTTGTATAACAAATCAGTACTACTGAAATTCAGAATTATATCTCAAATTTCTCTTTCCCTGATCTAACACTAAAAATGTAGAAATTTGAGGGCCTAACCTACACAACTAAGTAACGTCAAATCAGTCCTTTGGCGCTTGTTTGAAACTGTACATTTCATAAACGCTAGAATTGTCAAACCTTAACCCATTAACCATTGATAAGTATTATGAAACCTTAAATCCAGTAACCATCAATTCATCATTCCAAACACGCTTGGAATGATACCACATGATCACTCCTACTTCGAGTAAGCTTAGTAAAGGATGGCTTACCCCGGGCTGTTCTCAAGGGGCCTGATCTATTCCCGTGCCTGATTGGCAAAGATGTCACATCTGCATACAAGCTTGATACTCCCCTTTCCATTTCAAGTGGACCAGAACAATAGTCCATAGTGATGAGAGCAGATTCTTGTCCATAAGTTAATCTCGGGGTTACTCCTTCACCATCCAACCAACTGCTACCAGAAAATATAAGGTCACCTCCAAAATCCGACTCATGCCAAAGTGACTCCTTCTCAGTCTCATCGGTGTCGTTGTAGATCAACTTAAGTGCCTGCACAACTTCACCCATAAAAGGCCTTTGAGTGACCTCCGGGTGTACGCACATGGAAGCAATAGCAGCCACCTTCGCCATGTCATCAAAGTCATAATTTCCAGCCAAAGATGGATCCACCAGCTTTTCTAATCCTTCTCTGCTTCTCAACAGTGGTCGAGCCCACGTTACAAGATTCTCCTGTCCAGGAGGTTGAGACATGTCCACTGGTTTTCTGCCCGTTAGAAGCTCAAGCAGCACAACACCATAACTATAAACATCACTTTTAACGAGTAAATGGCCTGTCATTGCATATTCTGGGGCAACATACCTGCAAAATTGAATAGATAGAAATGGCATAAGTTAAAGGCGAGGAATTTACAATGGCATAAAAAATATAATGTCAATTTAGAGTTGAACATTATAAAAGAAAAAAAAAAAATCTCATATAGAATAACTTTATGATGATGATTGATGACGTTATCTAATGTTAAAAGAAATGGAAAAGCCATACAGGATGCCAGTTAGATTCAAACCCAGGCCGTGAAGTGGAACTCACAAAAAAAATGCTATATCCAAATCCCACAGACAAAGTCTTTGAGCTTACCCAAAAGTACCCATGACCCTTGTAGAAATATGACCATTTCCTTCACCCGCTTCTCTTGCTAATCCAAAATCAGAGACCTTGGGGGTAAAGTCATCTTCTAACAACACGTTGCTAGACTTAAAGTCTCGGTGAATTACACGAGGATTGGAATCCTCATGTAGATAGGCCAAACCTCTAGCAGATCCAATGGCAATTTTTTTCCGTGCTTCCCAATCTAGAGGGCTGGTTTTCTTGTCATCACCTGCAGGATGATTCACAACAATTAAATTTGATTGAAATAGCAAGGCATTATAAATTGAACAAGTGGCCCATCCCCAGAACTAAAGAAAATAAGTAAACAATTACCATGCAAATGAGACTCAACACTACCATTGCAAACAAGCTCATACACCAAGCAACGCCTTCGCCCCTCTAAGCAAATACCAAAGAGTTTCACAAGATTACGATGATGCAAACGGCTTAGCATCTCAACTTCTGCGATAAATTCCCGGTCTCCATTGTGATCATCCCTTGTTAGCAGCTTAACTGCCACTACACTTCCATCGTCCAATGTCCCAGAATAAACGCGTCCAAATCCCCCTTCTCCTAATACTCTTTGAGAACAAAACTCATCTGTTGCTTTCTCAAGCTCAGAAAAGGAAAATGTTTTAACGGAGAGAATAGAAGCAGCAATAGTGGACACAAGGGACATAGATCTTGAGCTCAAAATTCTGCTTGACAACATAGATTCCAAGCCTGCATAATCCATCCATTTATCACTTAAATTATGATACATTTTACAGAATGAAGTAAATGAACAAGAGTACAAGACGATATAAAGTGGAATTCATTGCCTTGAATGCAAAAAATGTTGAATTCACTACTCTATTTCATTGCAGGTATATTTGATAACCACCAAAAGTGAAGGGAATTTCACTAACTTATTGATCAAATAGAATTACTAGTGTCCTTTTAATTGAAATATGATATAAGGATATGTTACTCCAGGTCCTAGAGTACCAGTTGAGGTACCAATAACTGGCCTAGAATCCTTGAAGGACAAGCAGAGTCCCACAAAGCATAGCCTCCAAAGAATTTTTTTCCAAGTAAGAAAGGTTACTCAACTAACCTTTGGAAAGTAAGTGATATCCATTAGCAATACTGGTATATATTAATGGGGATAAAAATCTGTTTTACAACTATTATATAAAAGCACTTAAGTAAATCACAAAAACCTAATTTAATTGCATAACAATCAAACATCAAATTCTTCCAATTCTATATAAGCATCTGAAAATTATTTAATGAAAAAAATAACATATACACAGAAAAGTTCAAAGCTATACCGGATCTCTTATTTAGATATGATGTGAATGAAGGGCCAATAGCACTTGATGGGCTCCTAATTTTCCACCATTTCAGCATTATGAAAAATGCTCCAACCAAAATCAACAAGAGTACAGCAGAAGATATAGCAATGATGATTATGGTTCTAAGAGTCAATTTCTCATGCTCAGTAGAGACGGTGGCAGATATTGGGAGAAACCCAAAATTATCACTGGGCTGGGGACCACTGCCAATTAGGGTTCCAGGTGGCAGCGGTGATGAAATACCTAATACGAACTGCATTAGTCTCAAGCAGTAACATATAATAATAAAGTAAAATGTCATTAGAAGAAATGAAACAACTACCTGGATAAGCAATGTACAAGATTGCATAATCACCAAAAAGGCTCCTATTTAGAGGAACTTTCTTGTGCCGAAACCTCTCATACAACAGAAGTGCAGTGGTATTGTCAAATTTTTCCCCAAGTGGAACCAAGTCAATATCAACTATGGTTCTCCCACGATTTTGATTGTCAGGACTCACACCCATTATCCTCACTTGGCTCTGCCTCAAATATGTTCCGGATGCAACTTCAATCTCTAACTCAGTAATGACTGGAAAAACAACCAAAGGAGGTGCAGCCAGTGCTAGTCTGACTTTCATGGGAAATATACAACCACAAGGTGAACCAAATGGAGTTGGGGTCAATGGATCCGTACAGATTTGGCCACAAGCTGCCAAATTTTTTTTGTATAATGAGAGTATGGTGTTATGGTATAATCATATTAGATAACAAGTGGGAAATGCTATTTCACAGAATTCTGTGTAATTTAATCAGAAAAGGATTGAACTCGTCACTCATGCCAGCTGAAACTAAGAATTTCCATTATAATGAATATTTAGTTCTACGTATTAAATATTAACTAAACCTTTTAGGCCATATCATATACCTTAAGGCACCAGACTATAAGAACCTGAAGGCATCTTGAAATAACTTTGAGAAACAAATATAGTCTATATATTTTACATTACACTTTTTCCCTTAGTAAAGAAAACATCAAATATAGTAAATGTATTAATTTTCAACGAAAATATTTAATCTGAAGCATCAAACAAATTAGATTCGAAAGATTCTTCCAAATAATCCTATTTTTGACATCATGCCTATTCACACTATCTTACCTTGTTTGACATAGTACCATACATTAAAAGAATCAATTCTTGATTCCCTTCGCCAACTTACATTACCAAATACAGATGTAGAGAATTGTATGAAGGAAAAAGAAGGACTATAACTACAATATTGCATGACTAAAAAGGCCATTGAGATTTTATAAATAGTCCTGCCCATGGTAAAAGTAATAGCAGAAGAAGAGTGTATAACATCTAGGAATACCTGGGTCTTTAGAAGGGGACGGAACCACAGCATAAGGTTTTCCACTATGGTGATGATGGAGATAATGAGGAAATTTTGGTCTTGGAGTCAGAATAGGACCTATATAAGAAAACATTAATTCTTAGTCTCATAGCAAACATGAAGTATAACGACTTACTGAAAAATATGACAAATACCTTGAGATGGAGATTGCACAGGAGTAAAAAATTGCCCAGAAGGTTTAAGTAACCATGTTTTAGCTCGTTCAGATGTAGCAATTGGCACATTCATAGAAACTGAGTTCACTGCAGGAAAAGAATTTATTATTGTGTCATAGATAGTGGCATAGTTAAATTTGTAGAAGGAAACTCTTCAAATCATTTAAAAATAAATGAATTAGTCATAATCCCTTTCATGTAGCCAACTCTTCCTAGTAGGCAGAAGACTTTCATTTCCATTTAAAATCCTTTCCATGAATTACAAAAATGATTTGATATTCCAAAAAAGTAGCGCATAGGATTCATTTAGAAGAAACCTATTTATTATTTGAAGGGTTTTATACTACCAGCTTCCCATATTGTTTTATGTCAAGAGCCTATTACATTATGGCACATCCTTTCCAATGTTTTAATGGAAATATAAAGAAGTATAAAATCTCCAACTGTCTGGTACACCAAGATGGTAAATGATCACAAAACACACCTATGCAATGAAATTGGATAAATAACTGGAAGTCAAGGTGGCCTTTTCAAAGAAAATTGATGAATGAAACATGAGAGTATGAGACATAAATGCCAACCAACTTTAAGAAACTTAAGAAAGAATAAGAATACAACAAGAAATGAGAAAGTCTGTTCATGGGCAAATCTAATAATTTAACAGGCACTGAGAAAATATCTGTTTACAGTGGAACCTTCAATCATTAAATACTCCAATAGATGAAGCATTTAAAATATCATGAAACTATTGTCAAAAGATTAACTTATAATGGACTCTCTACATTTGCACGGAATAGTGTTATTCAATACCAATATACAAAACAATAGATTTCCTACATTAATTCCCATTCAAAATTTTCAAGGATTCCAGTGCTAAGTCATCAATTTTGCGTAAAACACTACAGGGCAGATGTTTCAGCATGCATCGTTCCACTCATACTTCTTTGACTGAGAAAGGTTGGTATAAGCACATAACTGGAGAAGGAGGAAAGTATATGTTGACAAAGAGAAATGAGCCAAAATACAATGTGTCTTAGACTTCATTAAAAACTAGCTCACTCTATCTCATGTTCTACTCTACAGCAGATTCTGACACATCAACACAGATCAATCACTTACAAGGCACAAACACACAATACATCTTACATGTACAAGACTTCTCCTAAAAATCCCAAATGAAAAAAATAAAAAATATGAACACATGCCCCATTAAAACAAAAACCACAAAAGACCATCACAATATGGTTTAGGCCAAATTTGAATCCAAATGGAATCCCTACCCAAGAATGTAATGACAAATACATTCACATCAATTATACTCTAGAGAGAATGCCACAGTTGAAAATGCATTGATTTGGGAAATTAATTTATTTGTCTAAAGTTCATTATGTAGCAACAACAAACCGGTTTTCTACTAGGTAGGGTCAGCTACATTATCCAACAGAAGCATAATGTTCCATTACGAATCATGTCCATAGACCCATTGTCCCCCCAATCCTTTTTTTAAGATTTCACCTATAATTTTTCTCACTCTTCTTCTACCTCTAGCATTAGGTAATTAGGGATACTCTCCATCTAAACCCAAACCACCTAAGCTGAGATGCTACCATTTTTCAGCAACAGATGTATAAGCCAATTTTCTCTCACATACATTCATCTTTAATCCTATCTCATGTCCACTAATCCTACTTAACGTCTCATGGCTACTACATTGATTTTATTCTCTTGTAGGATTTGTACTGCCCAAGAATCAATTCCATGTAACATTGCAGGTCTTACAAGTGTGCAGTAAAACAAGAAAAAATTCATTCCAAGTCTCTGTCCTGTTATTCCTACAACAGATACTGAATATATAACTAATAAACAAATAGAATCCAATGAAACAGTGATTTCATTTTAACATAGTCTATTAAAAGCATGCTGGAAATGCTTTGTGACATATGCTCAGATTAGTAGATGAAGAAGAAGCCCATGTGATGAGAGGTGGAAGATGGGCAGTAGGATTAGTTAGACAAATTCCAGTGTAGTGGAATGCACTCATAAGATTAAAATACTCAATAATGTCTACATGTAAGCCAATCCATACAGACCAAAATACTCTATTCACCAATATAGGCAAGATTCAATATACACTGCAATGCCTCATGAAAGAAATTAGGTTTCATATATGAGGAGCAAGTACAAGTATTAACTAGGACTAACAAATAACTAAATTATACAGCCGCACATCCAGTCTAAGAAGAAATACATGTAAGAAACATTAATAAAGCTGTTCGAGATGCAATAATCAAACAGAAAAAATAGACCAAAATTGGAAGAAACCAACTAATTATTAAACACGTTATGAACTACCAACATAATCAATAGTCATAACTTTCTACAATTTAGGTACTGTCAACATCAACCCACAGGGCCTATAGTCCAATGACCATCGCCATAGTGAAGATGCACTAGGTAACTTGTAGTTACAATTCACCAATTTCTTTTTCTGCTAAATGTTAGCTTGAAATGGTGTAACTAAACATTCTACGGCTCAAGCTCAACCAATTAATTCTTCAATCTTCTTAGATTTCCTTCCACTGTTATACACTCTGCATCGTGTAACCAATCAAAGACCCTGCATGATTGAAAACCAACCTTTCTCCAAGCAATTACACGTGGCAGACAAAGACAAAGGTTCAAGAAATCGCTGTTCATCATTCATGAAAGGAAAACAGTAGCAGCATGCGAATTAATTAAGCAGTGTAACAGAGAGAAAACGAAGCGAATGATACCTAGGGAAGAGAGAATCAGCGAATGGAGGAAAGCGAGGAGGAAGACACAAGAGGTTGACATTTCGTTCTCCGAATCAGAGGTTCGCCAAAACCATCGTCAGTAATAAAACGCAGAGTGGAGCTCGCGGAAAGTCGGTAACGTTCGGCAGTTACAGTCTACGCAGCGGCATTGGAGAGCGTAGCGTGAGGATGCGGAAGGAAGCATCAGCATGTGAATTGGAAAACCTAGGGGAGAGAGAAGAACGTAGAAGAAGACAATCGATTCAGCAATCGGAGGCTTCTAGATCCCGGAAATGCAGGAAAAAGAGAAATCTACGAGACCGACCACACGGATAAGATGCTGAATATATGAAGAAGAAGAAGAAGACGCAGAAGAAGAAGAAGATTATTGAAAAACAAAGGTATAGAGAGAACTTAGAGCGAAAGAAAAATGGTGGAAGAGAAGAGAATTTTGTTGTAACGTGAATGAGTTGAGTAGTGAGTATAAGAGAGTTGATGGAGTAACATGAGTTTGTGAGTGAGTGTTGTAATGATAGTGAACGCAATGTTCGGCGCGTGACGAGAATGGCTTCATGAAACGACAAATTCAAAGCCGTTTCATGTCGTCATTGGAAACAGTTTTACTAGTTCTTTTCTTATTAGTGTGACGCAATTCCCAAGAGGGAAGTGATCTGATGTGACGCGGCATCCACGGAAGAAGGTGGGCCTCCTTTTCTCAAACTAAGTTCATGCTTTTGATCATCTGATTTTTAAATATAATTGATATAAAAAATAATTAAGATAAATTAAATTGCAAAAGACAAATAAAAATTTAAAAATATGAAACTTCAAAAAATATTGAAAATATATTTATTATATTATTTATTACTAGTATTAAATTAATACACGACTTATTTATTACCAATACTAAACTACACAATATATTTATTACAGGTTTGAAGAGCTTTTATTACACTCTAAATTTAAGAAATTCATAAAAATAATACTCTGTATTTTTTTAATATGTTATATTTGAAATTTGATTATAAAAAAATTATTTTTATCAATAATATTCTTAAATTTTTAGTATTTTTTTTCTCGAAATAATATATTTTCTGTCATCAAATTTCAAGAATATAATTAATAAAAAATAATTAATATAATCTTCAACTTTACAAATGATAGATAAATAAAAATAAAATTTTATTAAGAAATTATAATTATAAAGAAATAGAGAGAATATTTTTTATAATGATAATATTTTTGAGAAATCATTTTTAAAATTTTAAAATAACATTAATTACGTTTTTTTTTTTCATTTATACTTTTATCCCTCACTTAAATTTTAGTTTATATATATATATATATATATATATATAATATTATAAATATTCTATTAAATTCAAAAAAATTTATTATATTTATTAATTTCATAAAAATAATCCTAAATGACATTTATAAAGAAATAGAATGAGTATTCATCATTCTACTCTCATCTATTCTTTTAATTATCAATATTTAAAAAAATATATTTTTATTTATTTTATTTATAAATTTTAAGATTATATTAATTATATTTTTTATCAATTACATATTATTTTTTAATAAATAAAATATTTTTTATGAACTATCTTTTAACGCAGTTTATATAAATTAATTGAAAATTTCGATTATCAACACTTTATTATAATGGAAAGAGAAGTTATTTTAAGTTATTTTCTATAGAATAAAATACCAAATAATAAACATATTATTGAAAATATAATAAATTTATTATAAATTAAAAAAATAATATATTTTTTATTTATATAATCAAACTTTATGGATGTATTTAAATTAAGAGATTGAATTGGAAGAAGTAGCAAAATAAATAAATGAAGAGAAAGATAAGGAAATGTAAAATTATTTAAACTAAAGAAAGATAAAAAGAATGAAAATAAGAAAAAATTAAAATAATATTATTTATTATTAATATTTTTTTCTAATATTTTTTAATTTATTATTATTGTTATTATAATAAAAAATATATATTATTATTAATAAATTTTTTAATTATTTTTTACTTTATTATTAAAAATAAATGTTATTATTAATTTGTTTTTAAATTATTATTATAATAAAAAATAAAAAATATATATTATTTTAATATTATTAATAATTTTTGTAATTATTTATTTTAAAATAAAAGTAAATAAATTTTGATAATTTTATTTAATATTTTAATATTATATTAATTATTTATTATTATAATAATATATAAAATATCTTTATATTTTAATATACATAATTAAATAATATTTATTTTTTAAACACTACTTTTAATTTTATTTATAATTATAATAACTTTTTATTATAATCAGTTATATTAAAATATATAATTATTTATAATTTATTTATATAAAATTATTTATAATACTTTTTTTCCAAATTTTGTTAAATTGAAAAGAAAACGAAAGAAGAAATTAATTTGTAATTCATAATATTGTTCTTGGTATTAGAAAAATCAATTGTACATCTTCCCTGTCAATAATACTTTGTCAGAAACAAACAAAGGCTATTACTTTGTCAAAAACAAGCAAAGCTATATGTTATATATATATATATATATATATATATATAATAAATATAGAAAATAATTAGTTAGAAATCAACTTAAATAAATTTTTTAAAAATAATTATATTATAAAAATTAATTTCTCTTTCCTTTTAATATATATGATTAACATTTCATATCTTATAAAATAAGTTTTTGAAAATATGTATAAGAGAGACTATAATTATTATTATTTACTATTATTATATAAATATTAAACATTTAGATAATAATTTATAATATAAATATATATATATATATAATATAATACTTTTTTTAATAAAGTGTGGCCTAATAAAAAAATATATGATATGAGATATAATTTTAATTAATAACAAAATATGATTTAATAAGAAGATTTGTAATTAATAATATAGTTTGTACTTATAACATCATATAATATTTTCAAGATATCTTTTGAAATTCAGGTGTTGTTTGTATGTCTTGATCGTATAAAACTGAAAGAAGGATGTATATGTAATTACATTTCGACGCTCAAGTCAGTAAAGAATATAATAAACATAAATAAGATTAAAGAATAATTATATGATTATTTTACCTAGATGAAACGATTATTTATAATGTATTTTAGTAAATGATTATCTTTAGTGAATCTAAATTACCTTATCATTTGAGTGATACATTACTCTGAACGAGTTTAGCGAAGATCGTGTCCAATCAATTAAGAGGATCAATTTTAGGCCATTGTAGTTAGGCCTGTTAAGGGGCTGAGTACTGGTCGGCTGTAGCCATCAAGTACTCTCAGAAGGCTGTTCCATGGGACTGGAAACTAATGGGTGAGTTGACAAGGGTTCGGTACCTATCCGGTACACAAGTCTCCCTAGTCATGAGGCTTAAGAGGATGATATGACTAAAGCAATATAGCTTTCAATGAGTGTTGACAGCCTTTTGTACCTCGAACCAAGTTTTGGTTGTTATTTAGGATACTAAGGCCATGTTTGGAATGGGTCGTTCTTCCTTTTAAAAAAACCTCTTTCAAAATGAGCGGAAACATTGGGTCGTTTCTCTCTCCTTTCTTATGTGGAGGATTCTGTTTCGGGGGGAGACGGTTCATTTTCTCATACTTGGGCTATAAATATAGAAGGGAGGTCTTCAGATGTATTCGCTCATCTCTCTTTGCTTTTCTCACTTAGTCCTCTTATATAAGCTCTTCTTGTCGGTATGTCTTCGTCTTCCTCCTTGTCAAGGTAATGGCAAGCAGGCTTGGTTCGCTTGGGCATCAACCAGGGGAGGAGTTTTCGGCCTATGTAGTTCGAGAGATGGGAAATGTCAAGGATAGTTCGACATCCTTGGATGAATGAGAGTGGACGGCATGGTCTCGGCACAACCATATGCCATTCGCTGGTTATGAATGGGTGGAGCCTTCAGTTCTGCTATATTTTTCAAGTTTTGCCCAGACCAAGCAAGTAACTTCATTCGTGGAGGGTTAGAATTTGTTGGCTGATGGTTATGGCAATGGCCTCATATCTGCTAAATGGTGTAGGCCAATTGACCATGTGTGTCTTGGCTAAGAAGGCTCTAAGAAATATTTCTGTTTTATATATTTATGCTTTTTCACAGATTTGCGCGTGAAGTTGCCGTTCGATGATTTTACGGCGGGTGTTTTACAAAACCTAAATATGGCTCCCTCCCAACTATACTTGAATAGTTGGACGATGTTGTAGGCATTTCGGTGCTATGTGGGTCTTTTTCTATTATTCCCACCTCGAGACTATTCCTGTATCACTTTTGTACCTGTGGGAGGGACTTAACGAGTTGGGTGTCGCTGGTTAACCAATCAACAAATACTCTTTTTCGGCCGTTTACTGTGAGTTACATAATTTTCAAAAGTGACTTCTTCAAAGTGGTGATCGAAGAAGCTGGAAAGCCTTTCTTTTTTTTATGGTGATTGGCCAAAGTTCCCTTTGTATTGGAAAAAGGCCCCTATTCGTTATAAGATTTTGTCGAGGACTTGTCTATTAGTTTATGAGTAGCAGCTAGTGTTGGAAATCTTGGATAGGCTACCACATTACTTGTCCTACCAACCATTCCTTAACAACTTCATCAACCCCAACCTCCCAGCTAATGTGTTCGATATGCTTTGTTTTTTATTACTTGTTACTTTTGCTATATTAACATTGTTGAGTGTTGTGTGTTTTGTAGGGATATTCCGTGAAATGCATCAATGAATGACCAACAACCCTCTTGTTGCCAAGAATCCACCGATTGTGGATTTGGAAGCAGTGGTCGATAGAAGAAAAGAAAAGAAAAGAAACATCGAGAAGAGTTTGTATTATTAAAGAGGGCTCGGGCTGAGGTTGTGCCTGAGGAGGAGGACTTCAGCCATTCTTGTTTCTTGGGAGGGGGGGGGGGGGGGAATGAGGATGATCCGGGATATATCCTTCGAGTTGGTGGACAAGGATAGGGAGTATCACTACTAGAAAAAGGCTTTTTTACGTCGGTTATATTGGACATTTAATGTAGATTAATATGACGTCATTGAAAGAGACGACGTTATATCCCTAAACTTTCAACGTCGGTTAAATAACCGACGTTGATTTCATGATAAATAATGTCGGTTATTTAAATAACGACGTTGAAAGAGAGAGGGTTCTTTCGTTTTTTTGTCTCTGGTAGTTTTTTTCACATTTCTTACGTCTAACAGTAATGGTGATGTGTGTGTTTGTCTCTGTTTGTGTGTGTAGTGGACACTATTCCATGACTATTGGCCCTCACCACAGTATGTGAAGGTTGCTTCTTCTTCGAATATTCATTCCACTACAAAATCTTCTGGAAAGAAGGGAAAAGGGAGCAATAAAAGTTAAGATTCAATTACCACACAAAAAAAAAGAATGGGTAACTCAATCTAACCTAAAGATGAAGAGCACAGTCATTGGGTTGCAAAGCTTCTGAATTTGCGCGATTCGACTGAAAGAAACACACAACAAGCATGACAGAGAGACAATAATAAGAATTAGAAGACGGTAAACGAACGAACGAATACCTGCGGAGCTCGTTAAATTGTTCTCCAACCATATCTCTCTCACTCCCACTCTCTTCCCACGCTAACACAAACAATCGCCACCAAATTTCAAATCTCTTATGTTTCCCCCTAATCTCTTTTTCTCCCTTTATTTTACTTTTTAATGACTATCAACGTCGGTTAAATCAATAACCGACGTTGTTATACTTTTGACGACGGTTGTATTTATAACCAACGTGGAAAATGTAGTTATATTTATAATTTTGCCACCGCGTGTAAAACAACGTCAATTAGATTTATAACCGACGTTATTTTATGACGTTGAATCTCATTTTTGTAGTAGTGTATCTACACAAAACAAGTGTGGAAGAGATGCAAACCTATTAGGTGGAGTTGCAATCTTGAACTATACTACTCGGCTAGCAGATGCTTACTACATGGAGTAGGGAGCTCCAAGAGGTGGCTAAGTTACCTGTGCTTAAAGAAAGTTAGTGAAGGCTAAGAAGAAGGCAACTTATTGGACTTTATATAAATTACAAAGAGACGATTTGACCACTCTCATTTTTTATAAAAATTAGTAGCATCTAAGATGCTAGTCTTAATAATAGCTAATGGTTCTAGTTTCCTGATAGTATAATCAATGTTTATCCAACCTAAACGAGAAGAACTCTCTCCTTCTAAACCTTATAATTATCATCTCTCATTTCAAGAATATTAAAATTAATATCATAAAATTCACGCATAAAAAAACTACAAAATTTTAAAATACATTTTTATTATCTTAAGACTATAATAAATATCATGTTTAACTAATTTAAATATATTTTAATTAATAAATATAATAATATAAAATACATCTAAAAAACTAAAATCTTAATTAGATTTATATAACTTTATAAAAATTATTAAATTATATTTTTTTCTTAATTTTTAATGAGTAAATTAAAAAATATAATTTAATATTTTATATTAATTAATTATCTAAATATAAGAAAATTCTTCTAAATATATTTTATTACATGATATTTAATAAATTATAATTAATATTTATAATATAATTATATATTAATTAATTAAAGATATTAGGTCTATTTTCTAATTTATTAAAAATTATATCTATCGTATTAATATAATACAAACAAAATCAATAATAATATATAAAGTATTTTGCATGTACTATAATAATATACTTGTACATATAAATAATATATATATATATATATATATATATTTTAACTAATAAATAACTCATTAAAATATTGCAGGAATAGGACTTTAGTCTTAGTGGTTGGGACTAGGAATATTCAAACTCACTAAATTGATTTGGGTCTAAATCCTAAGCTGTCCAAATTCCATAAAAAAATTTCTAACATTTAAACATATGCATTGATGTTTTCTTATTTTTTGGTTTTCTCCGATGTATTATATATCATGGTCGCACATTTCAATATACAATCCTCATTATTATTTTCTCCTATTTTTCTGTTATAGTTGTGAGCACAAAATATTTTAGAGATTGTTTATATGTAAAAAAATTTTATTATTGAAGAATTAATTTTTATGCTTCAAAAAATTAATCAACATTTACTCATATTTGATGTTATTATTCTTAATAATTATATAATTTAAATATTAAATATATTTTTATTTTTATTTTTCCTTTAATTTGACCTCTAAAATATTGATAACCTTAATATGTAGATTAAAGGGAAGATAAATAAGGAGAAAATGAACAGTAAAAAAGTGAAATAAAAAAATGTTATGAAGTTTGAATGAGTATTAAATGTTGAAGTAAATTTTTCACTTTCTAAAATTAGCTTATGTATAATTAATATGTAGATTTTTTTTATAATTTATTTAAATTTTACTTTTAACCAAACTTATGAAAAAATACATTTTTTATCTTCTATTAATCTTTATGAAAAAAAAATCAAAATAAACACATAATATTATAAATATTCTTTCTCTAAGCCACTTTTATTTTTTCCAATTATTATCTTATGTTTGTCAATATACTTATATATATAAGCAAACGTAGTTGTTTCTTCGTGCATTCTATAAATGTCTAAATTACTTTCCAACAAAGGCCCAATTTCTTTGGGCCTTTTTACATTTCAAAATAATCGTTATAAAATAAAATAAAAATATAAAAAAAAGGAAAGCTTTTAAAAGATATTAAAATTGGGATGAGAAAAAAAAAAGAAAAAACTCACACAATAGATTGATGAGTCAAAGAAACATTAAAAACTGTATCTATCAGGTATCTAATTATTTGAAGTTATACCTTTGACTGATTGGTTATTCCTTAGACTAAAAACACCCAATTCCCAGCAGAAACAAACAACCCCACCAGTCTTCCACAAAATACTAAATAATTAAACAGTGAAAGAATTGGAAGAAATAATAATCCGATGAATAAAAGTGATAATTAAACTAATTAATCACAATATACAGTGATGATGGAAGAATGATCGAAAGCATGGACTAAGAAGAAGAAGATGATGGTGTTGATTCAAATTTGTAATACTTATCGACAGCAACTGAGACATCCCAAGTGCAGTAGAGTCCCTTTGGGATGGTCACAAGGTCTCCAACACCAAACTCTACAAACTCTGATGACCCTTTTGGATATGCCTTCACCTTCCCTTTCAACAAATAACATGTCTCTTCAGCATCAAACTTTAATTGGTACTTCCCTGGAGAGCAACCCCATCTTTCGTTTTTCATTTTTTTTTAACCCCATCAAAAGAAAAAGAAAAGAGAGACCATAAATAAATATTTTTAAAGTTTGTATATATACATGGATGTCATGAATCTAAATAGAGAGAAAAATAATAATAAAAGGAAGAGCAACGACGAGAGATGAAAATAAAGAAAAGAGCATGCCTACATACTTGGGCCAGCATTTGATGTTCAATTCAGCTAGACGTGACTCGGGAGGATTGCTTTCAATGGTGATTCTAAGATTTGAATTGGAATCTGAAGCCATGGAAGAATTGGAAGGGGTTGAAGAAGAGAATAAATAAAGTTGACCACAGCAGAATACTATGCGAAAAACTAGGTTTGTGTTGGGTTGTACATGAATGTGGGATTCTGATGAGAAAACTAAAGGAAAGTTTGGGATTAGAGAGAGATTGAATTATTACGATATGAGGATCATATCTTGCTACCCTTATTTAAGAACCTACCAATCACATCATGCCAAATTGTTTTTCAACGAAATCATTAATGCACTTTTGCCTCAATGGGAATGGAACTATCCAACTAGGGAGGTTTTGATTTGTTCAAAAAAGCACGATAAATTAAAAATACTTATTGAGTACAAATATTTTAAAATTTCTTATTCAGTCAATCAAAGAAGATTCGGGCATTCTTAAGTCTACTAAATTATTTCTCAGAACAAATAGTTAAATATTAGTTGAGTGTTTGCCCTAATTGAATATAATTAAAATTTTAGTAATTAAAATTATGTAAAAGAAATCAGAAACCAAAACTATTAATAATTAAAAATTAAAAAAAAAACTAAAATTACGGAAAAAAAATTCAGGGTTTAAATTACAAATTTGTAAAATATAAAGACTAAAATTACAATTAAACTAAATCTTTTTAAATAACATGTTTAAGGAACTGTTGACAAAACTTAAGTGGAAAATGCAACTTCCATAGGATTAAAACTTCATTCTTTGATTTACTACAAATTTTATTGTTTTTAAACATAATTTGGAATTGGATCCTACGTTTTATGAATGTTCAATCAACAACGCTTCGTTCCAAATAGTCAAGAACTAATAGCATTCAAAAACTAATTTGCATAAGTACTAGCAGCGTCAAAATGTACATGGCAGAACATAAACTCCAATTACATGCACGTTGCCAAGAACTTTAGGCCATTAAACTCTCCTCAACATGAAAAAATTGGCTCGTTAACTAATGCCAATGGATATGAGATGCAAATATCTAATCAGTCCGAACCAGTATGAGCAAAAAGTAGGGACGCATTTGTGCCTCCGAAACCAAAAGAGTTTGACATAGCTACTCTGATTGGCATTTCTTCTGAAGCAGACAATGGCCTGAAACCATCGTCGAACACAGGATCTGGCTTAGTTAAATTAAGAGTTAATGGAGCAATTCCCTGTTATAAGAACGTCACAGAAAGTGTTATATTAGATTAAACATACATGAGCTGGCTCTATAATATAAGCACAAAAGCAATAGTATATGCAAAAATCCTTCCCCGCAACTTCTTGATACAAGTGCATAAAAAAATAATTGCTTACATGTCGTATTGCTAAAACTGCAAAAATTGCTTCAACGGCTCCAGCAGCACCTAGGAGATGACCAATAGCCCCCTGAAAAAATTGCGTCAATTAATCATTGATATCCCCATCAAAATAAAATAAAGACTAAATGGCATCTGCCATAGGTGAGAGCTAACATCTAAGAAGCAACCAACAATTAGATTATTCGGTCAATCAGATAAGTATATAATTCGTTGCTTTACCTTAGTGGAGGAGAAGGCTAAAGCAGAGGTTGTTCTGTCAGAGAACATGGTTTTGATAGCATTAGCTTCTATTGCATCGCCTATATAAAGGATTTTTGTGAGATAATTTACGACAAAAGCACAAAAACACAGGTCAAGTATTAAAAAATAATAATATTCAAGCTTAAATTGCTAGAATCAGTAAAGATCCACTTCACTTGCCCAAAGGTGTAGATGTAGCATGTGCATTTATGTAATCCACTTCAGAAGGATGGAGACCTGACTGCATATCATGAAAAAGCAATCGCTTAAAATGAGTACATCTAGACTATCTCTAAGCCTAATGCACAAAGCAAGCGAAAATACAATATGGCAAAAGAATTTAATTCGTGATCAATAAGACTTAAGTTCAGCTAAATAGGCATGCAGATCGCTCTCAAATAATAAATGCTAAAAGCACCGAAGCATCTAACCAATGCTGATTATATAATGATTTGGCCATCTTGTGTGGACACGTACAATTGTGAATAACAGAACCTTCCCTTCCATTACTTGTTTGATCTCACAGTTAAGAATGACAATGGGTAGGGTAGGATAGGGTTTAGGTAAATGTACTATGATAATGGGTAATTCTGATGGGTACCTATTTGATTGTCATCCCTACTCTGTCAATGAAGCGAGACAGTGAGTATGCCTCCACATTTATATGCCAATATTGTGTAAAAAACAAGGGAAAAAAATACACAAGGAATAGCAAGTCACACCATGAGGACATGCATACATGAAAAGTTGGCAGCTCAGCCAACAGAAAACCACTAATTATGCATAACAAATGCAAGACAGTACAGGAAGATAGAGGATACCTGTCTTAAAGCACGAGTCATGGCCAAAATGGCACCTCTCCCATCACTAGGAGGTTGAGTAATATGGTATGCATCACCTAGTTAAATTCCACATGAAAGAAGTCAACCAAATACAAAATTAAGGCTAGAAGAAAATCCTATATCCTGCAACAAACTACCTGACATCCCATAGCCACGAACCTCTGCATAGACTTTGGCTCCTCGATTTTTTGCATGCTCAAATTCCTAAAAGAAAGGAGAAACAAATAATTAAGGAAAGTCAAATATTATAAATAAAATATATGACACAATAAATTTCTTAACCAACCTCTAAGACCAAGACTCCAGAACCTTCACCTATCCTGAGTAAAAGTATAGCTTTGATATAAGCATCAAGACAAACAAACCATACAAACCAATCATTTGTAGTCAGACAACAAACATATGATTATAATGAGAAACAAATGTTCAATGTTGTTATACTTACACAAACCCATCTCTACCACTATCAAATGGTCGTGATGCTTCCTGTGGGCTTGAATTATATTTTGTTGTCAAAGCCCGAGACCTGCAAGTCTCCATTATCAGATTTAAAATATCAGAGGTAAAAAAGGACAAATGATTACTAAAGTGGTCAACAATAAAAGAGGACACAAGGCATTGGTCATAATTTACCTGCAGAATCCTGCAATTGATAATGCATCAATGCTGGACTCTGTGCCTCCAGCCAACATAATATCTGCATCCCCAAATTGAATCATTCTCATTGCATCACCAATAGAATGTGAGCCAGTGGCACATGCAGTTACTGCAGCATGATTTGGTCCCTATATTCAGTAATAGGAAATAAGGTCTTCCAATGCTCAGGATTATTAATGATTGAAAAGGTCATAGGCATAACAACATTCTAATAGCTCTGAAACAACAATAGCTTTACTATCACATTTTTCTGATAATTTTGTTGACATGTGTTATATACTAATAATTGTTCTACAGGGAGATATATCCTTTTTTGTTTGAGTAACTAATCTCTTAAAGCTGATGGACATACAATTAATCATCCAAATTAACATGAAGGAATTATTATAAGATGAAGATACATGGATGCAAGAGGATATATTTCCTACATCTGTTATACGGAAGGGAAAATCATTCTACAATATACAAATAATTTTCATCTTAAAATCCACAACACACGCATTTATAAGTTAGTAAATGAAAATGCAGTTTCCTGTCCAGCACTCCAGCAACTGAAGGAGGCTAGGAGCTCATTCATATTTGTACTTTGTAGTATAGAATATAAGTCAGCAGAAAGTAGTCTCTTCACCTGGAAACCATATTTCATGCTCACATGACCCGATGCCATGTTGATCAATATCCGTGGGATAAAAAATGGACTAAGGCGACGAAGACGCTGTATTCATGGTAGAAAAAGTAAATATCAAATACAGTATAATGTGTTTAAATTAACAAATCATTTTGCTGCCATAACTAAAAGTACTTGTTGAAAAACTGAAAGGGAAAGATCATCAAAGTTCTTCAAGACCAATGAGTTTCAACTAACTGACCTTTTCACAGATCAGTTGGGCAGAATCTAGGATGTCACTAACGCTTCCGGTTCCCCCACCAATAGACACCCCCTAATAGTTTTTGAAGTCAAAACACAAGTTACAAGGTAATAGTAAAAAAATTGATTTGTCATTACCAAAATTCAAAAAATGCATACCGTTCTTTCCTTATCTTCCTGCTCAGTGGGAAACCAATTAGAATCTTTGAGAGCTTCATCAGCAGCACACAGTGCATATGCTATAAACCTTGCTATTGATCGATGGTCCTAAGGGAAATGTCACAGTACTACAATGACGTCAATAAGTATAATATAAATTCATATCCCGCATGAACAAGTAAAAGCATTCCAGTTAAAGTACAAATTGGTACTGCAAGAACAACCAAATTGTAAACTGAAAATTTTCACATTTAACTACAGAGAGACCCTGAATAAAGTATTCTCTACGAAATAAATGCGAATGTCATCTCATCAGCCAGTGTAGAAGATAATGATAATAATAATGATGATAACAATAATATTACCTTAGAATTAAGCCAGATTTGATCGTTGAATTCACCCGGATTGGTTCCAGTAGGAACAATAGCAGCAACTTTGGATGTCAACTGATCGAAGGTACTCAACTGAGTTTCCTTATCAAAAGAATTCATCTTTATGTCTTCCAAAGACAATGCCTTTACCCCACATTCTCCATCTATGAGGCGCTTCCACGTTGTGCCCACTCCACAACCAAGAGGTGTCACCATGCCTAACCCTAAAAGATCATCAAATGAAATGAAATATTAAAGCAGAATCCTGCAATTCAAACATAATATGAAATTAATGAATAGATAGATAGTTAGTTAGTTACTTACCAGTAACAACTACTCTTCGGGAAGAAACAGCAGGAGGAGGTGGAAAAGTTGAAGATGAGATGGTTCGGTAAAAGGAAATAAGAAAATTTGTAGTAGTACCACGCATAGTTGCAATATGATTGATTATATAGTAAGAATCTGAAACTAGAATTTTCCCAATCCTTTCCTTTGTAGCACTACTTTGTACTCACTTGCTGAGGCAGAAACAAACCACTTTCAATGGTGCTGTGATGCGAGGAATCCAAGAACCGGTTCTGGTAATCTAAGAACTAAAGAGATTCACTATCTGTGTAGACGGTAACCTACTTGGTCTCATGTTCTGTGTCACTCGCTTCAGTTATTTCTGATTTTTTTTTTTAGGTTTAATTATATTTTTAACTTCTAAAATATCAAAAAAATTATTTTAATTTAATATTTTAAAATTTAAATTATATGTTATTGATTTTAAGAAATTAAAATGTAACACCTGTAGAAAATTATTTTATTAATAACTTATAAAATAATTTTTTTAATTAATTTCTTAAATAAGAAAAATGATTTAAAAAATATATAAAAAATTAAATTAGATTTAAAATTTAATAAAAAAATAAAAAAATAAAAAAATACTTAAGACCCATAAGAAATGGAAAGAAAAAAAAAGAAAAAGAAGGGAGAAGAGAAAAGAAAAGATTAAAAGAATTTTTTCTCATCTTATCTTAGTATCCTAAAAGTAGTTCTTTTTCATTTTATTTTTTTTTCAAATTTTTTATTCAATTTTTTTATAAATTCAATGTAATTTTATTTAAATTGAAAATTTTAATTATATTATTACAATTTTAAATATTTGATTTTTTATAATAATCATTTTTTTAAAAGAAATTAGATTTAAGAATTTTTTTATTTTTCCTCTTTTAACTTATTATTAGTTTATAAATTAAGAGAAATTAATTTTTTACTCTAATATTCAATTTATAATATTAAATATATTATTTTATATTTAAATTGTAATGATTTTTAAAAGGGAAACCTTAAACTCCAAGATATTTAAAAAAAATGTGAATTCTCTCAAATTTTTTTTAATATATTAATTACTTTGATTTTTGATTTTTTTATTAAATTGAATTTATTTAACAATTTCTCCTTGAGCGTTTTAAAAAAAATTCACTCAATTGAATTAAATAAAATCTATTTCTTTTTTTAATTTTATTTATTTTGTTTTCACTCCAACTTAATTTTATTTAAACTAATTTATTATAATAATAATAATAATAATTTAATTAATATTAATTAATCATTTAAAGTATGTATATAAAATATATGAAAAATATAATTATGGTGTTAATAAAATTTTATTAAACGAAAAAAATTATGAATAACTTTATATAAAGAAAACGACTTAAATGATTATTAAAATAATATATTATAATGAGAATTTAAAATTATTTAAAGGTAAAAAAATTGATCAATTATTTACATCGACATAACATAACAGATAACAATGAAATTTCATGGTACTTAAAATTCTGAGATTAATATAATTATATTATGAGTGATATATATAATTGGTATATAATAAAAAAGTATAATAAAAATTTAAATTATAATATTGTGAATAGATGATGAAAATTATTTAATAATATTTAGAACTTGTTAAATAATTTTTTTTAAAATATATATTGACCATTTTCTTTATTTAAGAATTTATTTTTATAAGTTTACTTAAATATTTCATGTTTATTAAAAGAATATTTAAGAAAAAAATTTATTTTTATAATTAATTTTTCAAGAAATTATATAAAAAGATTTCTAATATATTTATTCTTTATATAAACATCGGTAGCTAAGAGAATTTTACGTTTTTTTTATGGTAAGTGCTTTATTTATAAGATTTTCTTACAAATAGAAATTTTTAATTTAAAGATATCAAAATTATTTTGTTGCTTTAAAAGATAAATTCATCATTTTATAATATATAAATATTTTTATAAATAATTTATTCTTTAAGATATAATTAAATTATTATAAAATTATATGTATTTATTTTTTTAAATAAATAAATAAAATATTAATTTTTATAATTATAATATGTAATTATTTTATAAATAATATTTTACCTATTTTCAAAATTTATTATCTGTTTTTTAAATTTATTATTTATCTATTTTAATTAAATATTTATTAGTTATATTTAAATTGAGTTAAATAATTTATAAAATACTTTTTTATTAAATAAATTTTTTATATTTATTCCGTTGATTATTAACTTTAAAAAAACATTTTTAAAATATTATTTAATTATTTTTAAAAATTATTTAAAAATTATAATATTAAGAATAATAATGTAAATATTTTTTTAATTTAAGAAAACTAAATCAAAATAATTCTATATTTTAAGAAAAAATATTATTTTTTATTATTATTTGTTAAAATTATCGTATACTTTTAACAGATTAAAATGAACATGTTAACTGTTTTTAATAATATTTTAAAATATTATTTTTAATATATATATATATATATATTATTTTAAAATTTTAATTTTATTAATTAATTTTATGTTATTGTAGATAAATATCCATTTAAAAGATAATAACATCAATTACTCTTAAATATAGTCACTAATAATTACTTGAGTATAATAAATAATAAAAGTATAGTTGAAGAATCAATTTGTACATCTTATTTGTATAGAGAGACAACTCATTTTTGTTTCTATTATTTCAACAACTTCACATTATCACGGAAAAATATGAGAAATAAAGTGTTTTTTGAAAGTGACATGTGCATATCAATATTTATCTTTGACCAATCTAGATATCATTTTAGGTGGGATTTCACTCAATTAACTGATGTTGAACTTGTTAGAATATTAAGAAAAAACAAGCATATTGTAATAAGACATAGTTCTCTATGAAAGCTTGATTTTATTCTTCAGCCTCCCTTTCTTAAATAGGTGGCAGAGCATATCTTTTACATTAATATAACAGATTTTTCGGAATATATAATTAAGAGATTCTTAATCGTTAATCTATAAAAAATAATAAAATATATTTTTCATTAACATCCCCCTTCAAATTGATGCTGGTAAGTCAATCAGCAACAATTTGCCAACAAGAAACTAATGGCATTGGCGCCATTAGAACCACCAAAGGGAACCACCAAGAGAATCACCAAAGGGAACCACCAAGAGAACCACCAAAGGGAACCACTAAAGAAAACCACCAAGAGAACCACCAAAGAGAACCACCAAAGGGAACCACCAAGAGAAGAACCACCAAGAGAAGAACCACCAACGGGAATCACCAATGGGAACCACCAACGGGAACCACCAAAAGGAATCCCAAAGAGAACACCAAAAGAGAACTACCAAAGGGAACCACCAAAAGAGAACTACCAAAGGAACCTCCAAAGGAAACCACCAAAAGAGAACTACCAAAAGGAACCCCCAAAGGGAACCACCAAAAGAGAACTACCAAAAGGAACCCCCAAAGGGAACCACCAAAAGAGAACTACCAAAAGGAACCCCCAAAGGGAACCACCAAAAGAGAACTATCAAAAGGAACCCCCAAAGGGAACCACTAAAAGAAACCACCAAAAGGAATCCCCAAAGGGAACCACCAAAAGAGAACTACCAAAAGGAACCCCTAAAGGGAACCACCAAAAGAAACCACCAAAAGGAATCCCCAAAGGGAACCACCAAAAGAGAACTACCAAAAGGAACCCCCAAA